>VXBW01002689.1:15583-223483 GCA_013400375.1 Thinocorus orbignyianus | reverse complement strand
AGAAGTATCAAGGCTTTTTTTTTTTTTGCATTTGTGTGTGTGTGTGAATTTTCTGATACAGGACAGAAGATTTTCTTTGAAGACTGTAGACAAAAAAGGACTCAGGTGTCTCACATTGCACCCTTTGTGACTGAAAAGAAGATACAGGAAATATATAAGAGATATATTGTTTCTATCAGACATAGGTGATAGTGATATTTCAGGGAGACCTGCAGATGTACATAACAATGCAAGGTAGTGCAGGAACTTTACTAAGCAGTGCTGGTTGGCTATTTACTTGGATAGATATAAATATCTAGGAGGTCATATAATGTTAATTTTAGTCATTAATTACAGACTTTATCATGTTTGGCCTGGAAAGGAATATGTGAGGACACTGCACTTTCACAAAACATTGATGTGAAATTTTTGGAAGCTGCTATGGAAGACTGCTAGCACACAAGAACAGCTACAGCTCAAACACTGAGTGAGGAGCAAGAACAACACAAAGACCTATCATATGGCTCACCAGTGTTAGTGGGATTTTAAAATCAAATTGCCTGAAAAGAGTTATCTTAATTACTACTTGGTTATGTGAGAAAAAAAAGTCAACAAAATCTTCAATTAACGTCTTCAGAAAATCCATCAAGGATGAAGAATAGAAATGTCTTGCTGTGTGCCATCAGATAATTAACTCTCTTAATATGATAATAACAGAACCATTTTCTCAAACTTGGTGTTATTTAGAAAATTAGACTTTAGGAAGCAATATACCTTGAGGATTTTTACTTCAGCCACTTTTAAACTTCATAGAGCAAGGATAGTCTCTTTTCTATGCTTTTTATTTAAGAATACAAGAATGAGTGGAAACACATTTCTTTGTGACGTAAGTTTTTAAAATTTTGGTGCCAGAGAAGAAAGTTAGGAACGTCTGAAAAGTAATATTAAAAAGGACTTTGAAACTTTACTAGAGCAGATATTCCCTTCACCTGTTACACTTAACAACAAGAGGTTTACTTTAAAGTATTGTATTTACTTGTTCCTTCTATTTAGAGATCATTCTGTGTCATTGCAGATGAAGGATGTTGGAGAAAAAGGGAAGTACAGCACAGCTGCACTGGAGGTGTGAGTCAACAAAAGGACCATGTAGTTCAGGGTACTTTGGGGACAAAAAATGTACTGCTGTTGGGTAGAAAACTTTATGCTTACTCTTTGAGAATACAACAGCAGAATTCCCATTAACTTTGATGTTGTGATGACTTCACTCTTCCTGGTCAACAGTTATGCCCAGTTTTTCAACATAACTTTTGCTCCAGTTTGGTTTGGCAATTTTGAGAGATCATTGAGGACACTGTTCAAGCCAATTTTTTCCCTATAAAGCAGTCAGAGTTTTGTAGCTTCAGATAGAGGAATAGAGATACATCTGTCTTTCTCTATTTCTTTCCTTCTTTCTCTCTTTCTCTCTTTCTTAAAGAAATCCCCCACTTGTTATAAGGCCTAAATAAAATTTATCTTTTCATCAACTGTTTTTCAGGTCTCACTAAGGATATTGGAAAGACTGCACAAAGGGAGAAAAAAAAAAAAGGAGAATTCCAAACATAAGATATAAATTTTTTACTGTTGATGGGGAGAGCTGATGATCAATCAGTATTTTCACAGGGCTTTACCTCCAGTAAGTGGAACAAATCACATATTTTCCACCCAAACAATTCAGTTTAGGCTTTTAGGGAAAACTTTATGTCAAGGAAGTGAAAGTGCGCGTCAGAAAGTCATAATATTTTTATATATTTTTTAAATACAATTTTTTTGAAATAGTACTCCAAGAAATGAAAGCTTCTGAGATAATTACTGAAAAACAGCAAAAACTTCAGAGAAAGCAAAAAAAAATTCTCTTTTGCTTGCACTTTTCACAAGAAAAGAGTCATCTCTAATAAGAGACATTCATGCAGGTATAGTGGTGTACAACCCCAACATGTACATTTGGGCAGGTACAGGCAGATAGAGCCTTTGGCTAGACACACATTCATATCAGAGGGCCACAAGAATGCACAGAGCATCGGGTAGTGCTGTAGAGCAAGAATTATGGTTCCTACAGCCTCTGTGGGTAAATTCACAGAGAGGCTGTTTCTCACACTGAGGTGTTTGATGACACTGCTGCTGATAAATATTATCAGTACTGTGTTTACCTTAGAAACTTCCTCCAGGGTACTTACAAACCTGTGGTTACAGCGGATAGAGATTTCTTTCTCATCTAGACTTTCATTGGGCCTTGGAGTGCATTGCCTCTGATTATTTCTTTCTTCCTTTTTTGCATGGATCTTACTTGAATTGTTGAAAAGAGTATGCCCAGATATGAAGCAGATGTGCAGTGAAGGGAAGAGTGAAACAGAGAATCACACAATAGCAAAGGCTTCTCTGTGTATTTGCAAGCAAGTGAAATCTATATGCAAGCTTCTTTGTAGGCAACTCTTCTGTAAAGGCTTTTCTAGTTCTGCAGGGGAGGAAGAATGCAACTATAGCTTTTATTCCAGTTGCTTCCATGCTTTCTATGTGTTTGGTACGAGAATTTGCTTGAAATCTAGAATTCGCTTTAAGTGTTTTAGCTGAATACTATTTATTAAAAAGTCTTCCTGCTGAGAAAGCCCAAAGATGTGTTCCCTGTTGATTTGTTAATACTATTAACAGTTCTGAGGACTGTAGCCAGCAAGGCAGGCCCAAACAAGACAATTTAGCAATCTAGCAATTTTAACATGCAGTAATTCATTCAAGGTCCATTTGTCTCAGGGTCTGAATGGCGTGAGGTGAACCCAGTTCTGTATATAAACAGAGACAGCTAAATTCCCATCTCTAAGCAAATGAGATTCAGAAAATAGGAAAGGGAGCAGCCTCAGGAATAGGCAGGAGATCAAGCAAGAAATGGGTCAATACCATTGACTTCCAGTTCAAACAGGAAGGATGGTCATGGTGAGAAATGTGTTCTTGTTTCACAAACACACTCCCAGAACCAATTCCCCGTGCGATTCTTACTCTTATCAAAGCATCAGTTAACATCCATCACTGTTAACTTTCATTGGTGGCCTTCACTGTCACGTGAAATATTCTTGCAGCTGAAGAAGTGAAAGGCTTTTTAGTTACAAAGACGAACACATTGGCACAATTGTATGAAGATTAACTTAAAATAAATATAGAAAATAAACACTCTGTGATGGTACCAGTGTGACAGAGAACACTCCTAACACAAGACCTCTCCATTCCAACCCATTATTAGAAGCCACCATTTTTTGATTCTAGTCACAGTGAGCTTTCTCATTTAATTTCTGTATCATCTTCCCCACACTCTAAAGAAAGAACCTATGATTTCAGTTTTCTAGCTGGGAGAAAGCAAAACACTTTCAAAAGAGATACAGACCAAATTTTGGATAAGATCCTTGAGAAGTGCCCAAAGTTAGATAGAGGGGCATCTTTGCTTTTGGGCAGTCTGTGCAGATTTATGTGACTGGATGTCATAAAAAAAAACAAACCAGTAAGTCGGCCTGAAACAAATTGACTGCAGAAAATTTGTGCAGAATATCTTTAGCAGTTTGAAGCAAAGAAAACAGGGAATCTCCCAAGTCCACAACCAGTCTTCTTCCTTCCTGACAAAAAAGCAAGACATTTAAAAACTTGTTTGTTTGTGTATCCGTACGCCTATAATCTAAATTTATAAAATATTGCTCAGAAAGTTCTCAATTAAATACATCCCTGCAATGTTTTGTGGATCTGGCAGAGGTTGCACAAGGAATTAATCAGACCCATCTAGGGGTCTATGGATCCATCTATGGAGAAGCTTCAAAACATGTATTTTATTATATTTTTAAATGTTTGGGTTTTGTTTCCCTCCAGATTTTAATACAGTCTGGACATGTGTCGCTGCCTTATATTTGTGCAATTTAAAAACTAAAAAATTTCTAGGATTAGCAGGACACTCCCAGCTAGATCAGAGCATGTTATTATGTGTCAAAGTCTGAAGCAGTGAGAAGCAGTAATTGCTGAGCTTTGACTGCATCCTGTCTACGCTCTGGGCGGTTGAGGGTGTGTATACGTGAATTTGTTTTATGCATGTCTGTCATAACTTGCTTTGGGGATTCAACCAACCATTTGTCTGCAGCCTGGCTCAGTAATAACTAAGACAGAGGAAGGAGGGGGACCGAAGGGGGATAGGTAAGACTCTACAGAAGCTTGAAAAATATAAACACTAGAAGGGAAAGAAATTACTTAGAGGGTTTACACTGTGGAGTAATAGGATTAAATTCATCTGGGAAAATTTATGAGAAATGAAGAAATATTCCTGTCACTAAAAAGACATTTACAAACTGCTCTGGACAAAAGTATTAGTAAGTGTGCAGTACAAAGCCAGTTTAAACAGGCTGCCCTATTTTCTCTATACGGCCTTTATTATAATTATGGAGATCTACATTGAAACGGAGAGATTCAGGGCCTCTTTCTTTCTCACAGTCAAACTATTGTCTTGCAGTTGTGCAATTGCTACATCATCCCTCTTTGCTTCATCATCCAGCCTTTACACGTGACTTATTTGCCTGTCAATCCATCTATAGAAAGTCACTGGCCAGCATCCATGTCTTACCTCACAGAAAAATGGCTTTGTGGCCTAGGTGTTTTCAAACACCAGTGAGATAAGGAGTAAGTGCCCTGCATTATCGGTCTTCTGCTTGCCCCAGGCTTGTCCAAGGGGTTTGTAATTCATCTATCTGTGCCACAGCCCCTTTTCATCTAGGCAGCTCTGCTGTTGCTGCTGCCCTTCCTTTTTTAGCCCTTTTGGAATAGCAGAGTAAAAGTCTCGGGGGACAAGCAGAAAGCATGTGTGTCTTATTTCATTAATGTATACTGATGAATGTTTTGGTGGCCAGAGGAGTCTACCCCTTTGGTCATTACTGTATGTAGTGTCAAAATAAACCAAGAGTTTCTAGAGTTTAAAACCTGGGTGAACAAAAAGAGCAGGCACAGAAGTTCAGCCAACCTGCCCTATATCTTGTCTCAACCAGCAGTCAAACTGGATGCCTAAGGAAGAGTGTAATAGCACAAATATAGTGACATTTCCTCAGAATACTCTCCCAAGTCTCCAGCAATTTCTGGCATGGAGGTTCCCTGGGCCAGAGACAGTGGGGAATACACAGGAGCTCACAGCTTCTTTTGGTGAGACTTCCAGCAGAAGTGGCGGGGGTGCATCACAGCTCCTCAGGCACTACAATAGAAGTGAACACTGAGTGAAGTAATGGAGAGAAAACAGATGTCTTTCCCCACAGCATGCAAAATAAATGAAATTTGGGGAGGCAGCTGAGGGGAAAAGCTGTGAGGAATGGTTGAGCTTATTTGTATTTCTCATTTCTACCATGAGATGTTTAAAATTTCAACATATTCACACACAATAATTGATTCCTTCTATAATTCTTCTGTTTATGCTATTTTTCCTGCACTGTTACACATAAAAGCAAGTGTACTCATGTATTTTAAGCATATAGAGATTAAGCTTCATTCTTCCCACCTAAACAGTGCTTTATCTGCATCGTGTTTTTTCCCCTATTTCACAATGTTACAGAACAGTAAGTATTTTTTATATCGCAAATAATATGATGTGTTAGTGTGAAGACTCAACTAAAAGCAAGCAAGCGATCACTCAAGGGAATTACAAAGCGGAACCTCCTTCTACTGTAGACACTTGGCTCCAGATGTAACAGAAACAGTCATGGGAAAGTTCAAATCTAGGTGACACCCAGGCTGCCTGAATGATCAAGGGCAAAACTCACCGATTATGTGAGAAAGGTGTTTCATGTCCCTAGCTGCACTTGTTACCTGTCGATCAAAATAGAAAAAGTCAACATCTGGGGTACAACTCTTGTAAATTAATGGGAATAGCTACAAGTACCTGAGAAAGGTTGCTAGTATCACTCTATCACAGGTCATAGGATTCATCTATCTGTTATGTTAGTAGACTGCTCTTAGCTAAGAAGTTCAGCCAACCATGGCTAGTAAAAGCAAAAGAGAAACTAGCAAAAGTTTTAGCAACCCTTTAATAGTTTCAATAATTTTTTAAGTCCCCCTGTTTATTCTGCAGGCCTTGGCAAGGTAGGTTGTTCCAGTTTTTCAGATATTTGCAAACACTTTTTTTTAAGACTACATATATATACTACTTTTTTTGAGGCTACATATATACTATTTTCTGCACTTGTCAAGATTTTGACAGCATGAGAAGTGGTAGGTAAGTATCGTTGAGGAGGAGAACTAGATATTCTCCTACAGATATGCTTGATGGGGAAGGAAGAAAATTCACCATAAAAGCAGACTTCAGCAGCTTGGAACTGAGAACACTTGAGATGAAGCCAAGATCTGCACTGACTTAGGGGGGTGAGCAGTTTTCAGGGTCTGGCTGAGGTGGTTGTCAAGCATGGGGAAAACAGGAAAAATGAGCAGCAGAAAAGCTAACACTTCAGTCTAGGATGCAGAGTCAGATTTAATATAGAACTTAACTCTACCCACAGCTTTGCTTAAAGCATTTTAATATATCAATTGCTGAAATAAGGAAAAGGAACAGTCTAGCTAATTATCACTTGTTTCTGTCTACATTGACTTCTTTGGGAGGGCACACTCAACCTCCAGTCATACTGAGTCATTTCCTAGGAACTTTACAGCAAGCATAAACAGATCCAGATGGTAGGTTTAAGGAGGGCAAGGGCAAGGGCAAGGGCAATATCTTCTTATTCCTGCTGTGCCAAGAACGCTTTGGTTCTTACCGCCCAATAAGTAAAATAATACCTAACAGGATGTTAGGTTTCCCAACAGGCAGTTGCAGGAACCTGGATATACACAAACCTTTGTTGCTGATCTATGTGGTGTGGCTCACCTTGATACAACACCTTAGGATGACATTGCCTAAATGGCCAAACTCTCTGCTCAGCTGGTTGGTTGGTTGGTTGGTTGGACCCCAGCTCTTACTCAAGTCAAGCTCAGTACCAGTCAATCATCACCATAAGTATCTTTTCACTACCTTTAAACTCACAGACATACATGTTATGATACAATGATGGCTACATAAATCCCACTAAGCTTTACTCCCTAAAAGTGACTGTTTTCTTTAAATCTTTCTCAAAAAGAAAAGTTAAGAAATTAGGAAACATCCCAATAAACCAGTGAGGTTTCCTTATCTGTTGACTTGGCCAGAAGGGAAGTCCTAAAGCTACATTTACTATTTATTCTGCCTTTTTTTGTTTTAGAGTTGGATTTATGCAATTGTTTTGCAATGTGTCTTCTTTCCATAAAATTACCTAGCCAGATTAAGAGGCAATATTATTAAATTCTTCCATAGAAAAGGCGTATTAGAGGCTGTTGGTTTTAATCTTTAATATATGATGATGAACCTGCTGAAGTGCAGCGAATTTATTGGTGCCTTCCACTGTACCCATATAAATAAGTAAGCAATTTCACTATTGAAGAGTAAAGCAAAATTCTTCAAACCTCCTGCATTATATACATCCTAGATTATTCAGAGCTCTTAAAATCAAAATTCAGTAGTGGCTACTTAACCATAAGCATTAGATGATTCTATCTGCACTGTATCATTTCTTACATGGCACCGATTAAGCTCCCAGAGACCCGCCCAAGCATGCTTTGATCTTAATTAGCAGAAAACTCGAGAGGAATTCTCTTGAGGGGCAATCATTTGTTTGGCTCTTTCAAAGTCACCTTCAGGAATTAAAAGGGGATGTATTGTGAGCATTGTGCTTAGAATAGGAAATAACTGTGTAATACCAACTGGCAACCAATTTCTAAGACACAGCCACCTTGTGGGAACCAGGAGACAGAAGATAAGCAAGCTAATACAAATTACCTTCTACCATTCCACCTATGGTGTCATGTAACATTGATGGCTCCCTTGAGCTTCAGAACATTGAACCAATTTGTGAAGAGTTCTGTAGAGGTGGCTGTTATTTTCCCTTTTCATTACTTTGGTAGGAAAAGAAGGAAGAGGATGAGGGGAGGAAGTGGCCAAAAATTGCAGCTAATGCAAAATGGAATACTTCTTTAGGAAAATGACTGATTTATTATAAGTTCTATCTTTATGCTGATACTACTTTTCACAGATCAAGGGACATGAAGCATTGACACAGCACAACGAAGTCTTTTAAGACTGATTCGGTAAGTAATGAAGGCCAAGTACCATGCGTCCAACTGGTAAATTTTTTGCTGCTGTGCATGTTAAAATACCCGATATGCCACTGGCACAGGCGAAGCAGATTTGATAGCATCCGCAGGAAGGAGGCCTCTTATTTTTTCATGCGTAATTTGTCACCACAGGTATTTTTGCCTACCTATGTGTCCTCTGCCTAAACTCATGGTAGCACGTACGTTTGCAGCTGGACGTGCTGTTGCTGTAGTAATTATGCTCCACCCTTCAGCTCACTGGCAGATCCTGAAACAGGATGAGGTGCCTCTCTGCAGAGCTACTGTCTATCAGAAAGAGACAGTCTTAAGACACCCTGTGGGGCACTTTCTTAGAGGAACATGGGTAATTACTTAGGATATTTAAGTATAATATTAAATATTTACTTGTCCTAAGAAAACATTTAAAGTGGCAGTACTTTATACGATTCCTGCAAATGCAAACTCACAAGCTTGGCCAGGACATTTTTTCTCTCATTCTTCATAAAAGTAAAGTTCCACTTCTTATTTCACATACATCTACATTTTTAAAGTTTATTGCTTTTCACTAGCCACCTTACAAAATTACATTTTTTGTATAGCAAAGAGAACAGTTCTGAAGCCCTCTTTTCATCCCAGACTTGAACCTATTTGTCACACCTCTGCAGGCTTTGAGGAGCTCTGCTTCTCATCTGCATGACTAGCTTTTGTTCTCTGCTTTAGACATAGGTGCACACACCCTGTAGCCATCAATCTGTGCAACTACTTTTGCCTTGCTTCACTGCTTTTGCCTTGCCTTATCATGAAGGGGCATGGGATGAAGTCATAAAGATGATGGGATGCAGTCTAAAGGAAATATGATGCATCTGAAACACAGCTTGTAGCTCTGAGTACTGTGTATGTGCATACGCCCCTTTGCGGCAGACATAACTTGCGGTTCATTGCAAGTCGACCAATATTCACTGCAGTCTCTTCCCACATACTCCAGTTACTCCAGTACACCCCGTTTCACACATTTGTCTACTACAGCTTCAGTTGTGAAGAACAGAAAAAAACCCAAACCCTTTCTATTATAGACTTTAATAACCGGTGTCTGTTGTGACAGGGCAGCTGATGAGGAAGAGTGTCATAAAACACATCTATTATGTACCTTCCTCCACCTTGGAAGATTTTCTTCCATCTATTTTTTTTTGTGACTTGGCTTGTGTGGGAAGATTTAGGGAGTGTTGAGACATGGAAAGTTAAATCTCCAATTATCCAGAGGTCATGACAGTCAGCCAAATGGTGTGCTTCCCTTTCCACCTCTACACCCACTACACTGTCCTGCTGTTGACCCTGAAATGGAAAGACCACCCTCCTTTGAAATGAAATCAAATGCTCAGAACTTGCTCATCCTTGGGCCTCTCCCAAAAGCTTATGCTGCCAAACATGCCTAATTCAGCAGTAGTTTCATAACCTGGTGGGCTTCTACTCTCTTGCGACCTGAGCTGAGGTCATTGCATTCATTTCCATTTACGAAGTTGTCTTGCGTTTAAATCCATGTCGTCCCAGAGGCAACTCTGAGTCTGAGTTTTTCCCACTGCGTATGTGCTGCCCTCCTCACACAGATGAGGTTTTTCTGGCAGCCTTCTGTCATGTTGTTATGCTTTGAATAATAATTTTTTAAAAACTTCTGCAGTCCAAAGTTCACTTTTTTTCCCTTCTCTCATGCTCTTCTCCCCCTCCGTTTTGACTCCATCGCCATCCTCAACCCCTCCAATTTATCTCTGTGTTATTCTTGGCCTGTCTTGGTGCTGGTTGGGAGCTAAGTTAATTTAGGCGCTTGTCTGCTTGCCTGTCAAATTCTATCAAGAGTAAAAAGAATGGCAAGTTAATAAATTCAAAATTATGTCTGGCATGAAGCAGACTCTTATCCCATGCTGTTTATCTGGCAGTAGGTGAAAAAAAGACCAATAAAAGAGAAGAAATACGGCCTTAGACACACACATGCACACTCTTTGAAAGGAAGGTGAATGGCTGTGCGTTACTGTCAGGTGGCCAGCACGAAATTAGCTGGTGGTCTCAGGCCAGACCTTATGGGGCAGGTGTCCATGTTACGGAAACCACAAGCACCATTCACAGGCTTCTTGGCAGCTGCAGCATAAGGACTGACGTGCACTCTCACCGGTTCAGGAGAGTCGCTTGGTGAGAATTCGCGGATGGAAGTGGGCAGGAGAACAGGGCAAGTTTGTTGTGCTGCTGGTCATGCACCATTTGTACCACTAACAAAATCTGCAGTCTCCATATACAACAGCCTGGCATCTGCCAGAAAAATGGGACCCATGGAGTTGGCCTAGTCCTTAGAAGAGTGTGTTGTGAATTCATGAAATTTGGAGTGAGCACTATTGTACTAGAAAGAAAAGATGTAAACAGCTCTATACAAACTGGGCCTCTGGAATCCTGGGGATATTGTTCAGTTTCCTTATGAAAGTTAAAGTTAAGCTTCGTCAATGTATTTTAGATAGTTCAGAACAGTATACATTGGGATCAGCTGTAGAAAAGATGCTCTAGGATGGCAATATTTAGGAATAAGATGTGTTTGGAAACTTCTGGAAGCCTACCCAGGTTCTGAAGCAAACTCCTTATAATCGTCTGAACAGGAGGAGGGGAGATCCCCCCCCCCCAGTTTCTTTTTGGTTTGCTTTATTGAGCTTCACATATGTAATTTCCCTTCCTCTTCACTGTAAGAAGTCTAATGTCATGCCTCTGAGGCCTCAGGGCATGGTATTCCTCAGGAAGAACTTCCTTCCCTTGGCAAATGTGTTATTAGTTTCTCTTCACTCACACCTCCCTTCCCTACCTTTGCTCCTGGAAGAGAATGTCTTTCCTCACAACTTTGGAAAAAGTGCCCAAAATGATCTTGGATGAGGTTATCACTCCTACACAAGGAAAATCTATGACTTCAGACAACCAAAAAAGTAGGTCTGTTTTGTTTTTTTTTCCTTGTTGCAGCATTCTTTTCCACTTCCAATGTCTTCCTATTTGTCTTCAGTTATCCTAGACAATTGACTTGCAAAATCCTTGCAAATAAGTGAGAACATATTAGCGATATCACAGCCAACGTATCCAGATTTTAAGGACTAAAACGCTGTACTGTATCAACAATCCAAATTTCCAGTGGTCTTAACTGAATGTAAGATCAGCATTTAAGAGCTGAACATTTAGTGAAAAATTAAAGCCTTAGTGAAAGAGAAGACTTCAAAGCTTTTGCATCCTTAGTGGGTGGCAAAACATACATAGATAACACCGTACCTTTCAGCAGCATCAAACAGTATGCTTGATTTTGTATTTTATTTGTGTTTATATGTGTACTTATAACTACACAAATTAGAATCACAGAATTGTTAGAGTTGGAAGGGACCTTAAAGATCATCAAGTTCCAATCCCCCTGCCATGGGCAGGGACACCTCCCACTAGAGCAAGTTGCTCAAAGCCCCATCCAGCCTGGTCTTAAGACACTTCCAGGCATGGAGGGTTCTACAGCTTCTCTGGGCAGCCTGGTCCAGTGTCCCACCCCTCTCACAGTAAAGACTTTCTTCCTAATATCTGGTCTAAATAGGAGGTGAAAAGGGATGAAGATGTCGTGGGAGTGGGTGGTTTGGGCAAAGTGGAACAAATTACTGACATGTTTGGGAAAGTTCTTTAGAGTGGTGGAGAATGCTGGGGTTACTGCAGTGAGAGGATACAGGGCATGCAGAGTATGTATTCAAAAGAAACTGGTTTCATCAGTCCTAGTGTTCATACACCAGCTTCTGTTTTCAAGCTGCTGGGCCCCATTTCATCATAGCACTATGGTGGGTGATTAGCTTTATGCAGCTTAATGACAATAGTGGAAACAGTGGGACAGCTTCACTGCTTAACAGGCTTTCTGCTGAGCGCTGTTGGATTATGGCCATAAATGACCACAACAAAGAGCTGCAATGTGTCCCACAGATAAAAGGCATCAGTTCAACATGTGTAAACAAGCACAGTGTCTCTTGCATGGAATTCCATTCTTATTCAACATATCATTTACAGCAACAGACCTCATCCCTGTGGAGCAATTTCTTTCCCACTTGGTCTGTTTCTGATTAGTGTAAGAGAATGACGTATAGAAATGACACTGTAATAAAGATGATGGATAGTCAATGAAGCAGCTGCAGATTAGGAGAAAAGGAAGCTGACTACTGAAGTTTGGCTTAGTAAAAAAAAAAAAAAAAAGAAAAAAAGAAACACAATAAAAACCCAACACAAACAACAATATCAGGTTCTAACTGTGCATGATAAAACCACGTGAAATTCTCCTACTGGTATTCTTACTGGTATGCCACTTATAGCATGTAGAACAGTAATTTCCCAGTGGAAGTATTCAAATGTATGTTACGGAAGTAAATGCCTTTTCGATTTGGCCTTCAGATCAAGCATTTCCCCTGAAATGCCTTCATCTCCTCTGAAATTCATACTTCACAGGGAACATGAAAAAAAGATGAAATGGTTTTGAAACAACCAAACCTTCTCTTCAGATAAAGTTTTAGACTAGGGCATTAGTAAGTCTGTGGCTTCCTTAAGCACATACACGAATTTTAGAGACCAGGCTGAGTCAGTCTAGCGTGGGTTGACTGGATGACTTTATATCCTTAATCAGATTTTAAGTGAATAGTTATTTTCCTTCTCTTTGCACCTGAGGAAAAGCTTACAAGTGTTTGCACCACCTTCTAAGCAAACAAAATGAATTGGGCAACAGCAGTCTTGAATACCTTACAGTACTTCTGATTCCACAGGGATTTTACCCATTTCTGGTGTGTTTTAATCAGAGGTAGCCTTTCAATTTAAAAGGTGGTTCAACATGCCATTTTGAAACTGGGGGAGTGGTGTAGAAGAGAGGAGGAGACTGAGGGTGGGAGGAGGCATAAGTTTTTTTACTTAATGAGTCAAATAGCTCAGCTGTCCAAAAATTTCCCTAAAGACATTCACTTCTCATGTCTGTGTGACCTCCTACAGAAAAGAATGGAATGTGCCATAGTTTTCCGTAAAATGCTCCAGAGGATTAATGTACTGCTCTACGCTGTAGTTCTCCTCTGGCTACAGTAGAAAATGCTGCTTAAAGACCATGGCCTATTTATTGACTTTCTTGAACTTGATAAAGGCTCATCAATGGATTTTTCTTTTATGTTGTTTTGTGACAGAACTGGAGATGATGGTAGCTTGATCTGGTTCTGTTGCTCTTTTTAGTTCTTTTAACTGTACTGAACTAACACAAGATCAATCTCATTCTACAGTCTCTGGATGTATTGAAGAAGTAAGTGTTTCTGATTATGCAAAGCAAAGAACTACACACCATATTCAAAGGCAGGACACGTGAAAGGCATAGGAAGTGTCAAATTATGTTAAATAACTCTATTTCAAAAAAGTGGTTTAGTGTTTGATAAAGAGGCTAGATTGATGGCCCAATGATGGGCGTCTGATTGACAGAGCAAGGTCTATCAGGTACTAATTTTTCAACTGTGTCATGAGGGATGCTACTGGCCAATTTCTCTCTTCTGTGAGCTGCAAGTTTGCCTCCAATGCTAAGACTGTAGCATCTTAGCAATGCTAAGATGCAATCTATTCTTGCATTTTCTCTTTAGATTTCTTACAACAGCACAATCTGTTGTACTAATTATATTAATGCTAAGGAAAAAGTCTGTCTTTAAGGTGATTGTGCCAACATTTATTTCAGATAGATAGTTTACTGGACAACCATCACAGATTGCTGGTTTTGAGTCATTAGTTTATCTGAACTTAATTAAGACGTGGTAATTCAAGTCCCTTCAGTTCAACTAGCTGACTCCTAATCCCACAGCTGCAATAAATTTTGACATTCTAGTGGGGTTTTGTGTCACTTACAAATTTTCTGTAATTTCTAATTATACACTCTAAATAGTTGAGGCATTGCTTAAAGGTTGTTAGTGGTTTCTCTGTTATGATTTTTAAATCAAAACCAGTGCCAGCCAATGTGTCATGTATCTCAGCACATGTAACCAGTCCCTAAAGCAAATTGATCTTCACACTTTAGCACACATGAACAGTGTTACAACAGCCCTTGAACAGCACGTCAGCTTGGAACAACTCACTATTTCTGGAGCAACACTTCAAAGGCAGACTAACATGAAATTGAAATAGAAACATATTTACAAAGACACAGATTTTTCAGTTTTGGGATTCCCATGGGCTGTTATAGAACAGCTGAGGGTGAAAAAAGAAATACAGAAATTAACATTTTCATCAAGAATAAATCAAAAAACCTTTGAATTATTCCATTATCCCATACATCATTAATGAGGAAAAGTTTTGAAGCCAAAACATCAGTAGCGTTCATGGAACTTCATGATGCTGGCTGACGAAATTTTGCCAACATCATTACTGATTTTGTTCAGACTCAGAAGTAGTCAAAAGTGAAGGGAGAAGCCTAAATTGACACCTAACTTAAAAATAGTTTTTGCACTATCCAGACAGTAAACACTCCTTTGTTATTTCTCTTTTCCCCCTGTTGGGTAGTTGTAAAAGGTCCCTAGGGTGAGGAGCAGTTTTCTTCTGCAATTCGTCCTGGGAAAGTCTGAAGCAAAGGGAAATTGTATCAAGTTGGCAGACATAGGTATGAACCTCAGTTTAAGTTAAAGGTCAAGAGCCTATTGATTTTCCTAGACTCCAGGCTTTTCCCCGTGACCTAAATCATACTCTGAAGTATTTCAAAGACTTTTCATCTCAGTGATTACACATTGAATTTTCAATACAACTTCTTGGATCTACTTTTTGAGAAGACAAAATTACATTTTCTGGTTGTTGACAGGTGCTCTCCTACCTGGAACAGAACAACTGGGAGAGTGAAGAACGTCAAACAAGACCTGATACGCCTTCTCTTTCAGGAAGGTTTGGGTTCTATCCTTCCACCTCTTCCTTTCCCCGTAGCCCAGCCCATTTTTGAAAGTGGGGAGAAGAAGAAAGTTTGAAAGTTTTTCTGGATTATCTACAGGAGAATCTGATCCTAACCTCACAAGGAAGTTTATTCCCATAAACCATCCCACTCAGTTCTGCAAAACCAGAAAGGCTGAAAGCCTTGAGTAAACTGTAAAGTTGTTGAAACAAATGTTTCAGTGGTTCTTTGAGCTCTGCCTCTAAATCTTTGTCAGGTCATTCGTTATCATTGCTTGCCCAGTTATGAGAAAAGAATGAAAGGGATCCCAATGACTCAGTGAAAATTACTTGAGCCTTAGTGACACATTCTGTCTTGTTTTCCTTCAAGGAATATTGAATGTATCACTGGATAAGCCAAGAGTGTACCATGATTTTGGAAAGTAAACAGGAGAGTTCCACATTTTCTCTGTATCATGGCAGCACTAAAATGTTACTCTGCACCTCCTGTACAGATTTACTGCTGCTGAAAACAGGGGATACTTATTAAAAAAAAACCCCACTACTTCTCTGTAAGGAAACTGAGAGGTAGGGTTAAGGCCACCCGCCTGAAGTTTTCCAAGAGAAGGAACCTGACACTGAGGTACTTAACCTGTACCAATACCTAACTTTGATCTTATCATTTAGGTGTCGAGTACTTTATGGCTTTGAGGTCACCAGTAGCTGTTTAAGAATCAAGCTGTTTGATTGCACGGAAGGTGCTTAAATGTTTTAGGCATAATCCTGTGCCTCATATTTTTTAAAACTTTGGCTGAGGGCTATTGGCAAAAATGCTGTGCTTTCAGGAAGGGAGGTGGAAAGGGTCATAATTTGGTCATCAACATTTGATGCATCCCAGAAGAGGACAAAAAAAGGTCTCATGCTAGGAGTGATGTGTTGTTGTTGGCTGTCCTTGTCCCCATCTGTGACTGAAATGGATTCAGCATCTTAGGAGTGAGAATAAAAAAGTAAATTGTTCAGTCCCCTAGCTGGTTTTTGTTTGGCTTTAAAAATTTGTACCGCTGTGATTTTCAGTCTGTTTGATCACTTTGAATATTTGTCAGTGAGATTTCTTGCAGTGGGAAAAAGACCATGTCAAATGTCCTACTTCACATATTTAGATTTAAATGCAAATTAAAATAAGAAACCACACTGCTATTCTGGACTCCATGACACTCTCCATCCAGGAGTAACTCGTGGGCAGCAGAGCAGCCAAGACTTTAAAGCAGCAACACATAAACCATCCTTCCCACATCTTCTAAAGCCTGATCTTTTCTGAAGTTCTTCACAAAGCCTGCCTCTATAGTGCTATCTATTTAAGTACTAGGTATAACAGAAAGCCTTGTTTTCCATTAGTGTCCAGTTTCCTTTGATGTCTTTTTAGATTTAATGTACTATTAAAACATTATTGATGAAAGATGCCAAATCAGGAGCGAAGGACAGGCAGGCCACGTCTTTAGAAAGACCAGGTCTAGTTTTTGCATTTTAAGATGACTGTCTGAAATCATAGCTTGAGTATATCCCCCTTCTTTCACCTTTTTCAGTGTACATCCTTTTACTCTTTCTGTCCCATAAGTAAATATGCCCTGAAAAGGGTTAGAAGACCTTGTCACAGCCGAATCTAGCCTTCAAATTACAACCTTGTAGCATACATCCCAAAAGGTGGCTGTGTACCTGTAACCACCTCTTCTTTGAAGAAGTTTGATCATTCCTCTAATTTCTTTAACTGAAGTCATTCATGACAGAGGCTTGAAGGAAACTGCATCTGTTCAGAACTAGTTTAAGGTCACCAATTAATTTTGCATATACCAGACAGACAATATTTCAGGCAGATCAGTTGTCAGATTGTCAGTAACATTTGAACAATTTAAGCAGTACATCAAGTAAGGATTAAGGATGTAAAGCTCTACACCAATGTGGAAATCTCGGTCCCTTGACTAGGCCAGTTGTAAGAATGCTACAGGATGGCTGGGACTATGTGGACTGGTAAAGTCACAGGGTTGAGAGCTCAGCTGTGGCAAGAAAGTGATTTATCTCAATTGTTTGGAGTTAATGAAGAGTAGAAATGTGATTCATAAGTATTCAGGAACTAGACAAGTATAAGAAGTGGCAAGAGTCTGTTTTGGGTTGGCTACAGGTCTAAAAGATGATAGTTTTACTTTTACAGAAGGCTGTGAGTTTATTTACTCCTTGAAATATTCAACTGGCTGTTGGCTATGCAGATTCATTTATCTTTGGCTGGGGAACTGGAAGGAGCATGAAAAACAGTTAAAAAACCCCCTATCCTGGATTGCATTGTCTTGAATAGGTTGCCTTTCCTTCTGATGGATCCTCTATATATACTTTCAAGTGAAACCACTCGGTCCAGTCTCCGTGATGGACTGGAGCAGCAAGCTGATTCTGTACAGGTCAAATTTTACTATCAGACATGATGGCATAAATGCAGACAAATCCCTTAAATTCTCCTAGGTTTCTTTCTATTTGAACTTTTACAGCAGAGATGTGAGCTCAGTGGGATTACATGCACTATGGAAAACTAGCTCAGAAAATTCAGAACAAACCAAGTTCAGTTAAAACTTTGAGTGAGCTCTAGGTAGACAAATTACAGTTACAACGGTAACATCCTGGTCTTTGATTATGAGACATTATGGACTGTGTTCAGTACTTGAGATATTACATTTTAATTAACAGAATGAAACCCCAGGAAGCTTTATTCTTTTAATAACACCCCTGGGCATTAATGTTAGTGGTAAGTACTACCCACTCAAAACCATCTCTACAGTATGCTGTGGTTTGCCTAGAAGGTCAAACGGTAACATACACTTGGTTGGTTTGTCAGATCTGAAGGGATCCCACAGTGAAGTGGGATGCCTAATAAACTACTTTGAAATCTGATTTGAATCACACAAGAAAAACTACTCCTGTTTGAGTATTATACATGGAGTTAAGACAGAAATATCTTTCATTGCCCACCTCATCTTCCCACCCACAACCCCCTTCTTCCAGTGGGAAAGAAAGTGAATAGATTTCTTAATTTCTATGCCAGTAGTGCATCTTGTGTTGCTGCATGGGAAGACAGTAGCTTTGAGGGACAAATACTCAGAGAATATGTTCCTGGTATGCAAAGACTTTCTCACAGCTTTAAAGCCTGGAGTTTCCTTTTAATCCAGTGATGTGCATTGGGTTATTTGGAGGTGTGAAAGAGGGGGAGTAGAAAAACTTCAGGGAGGGACAGGCAACACTGCTGTGTTGCATGTGGATGTTGTTAGTAATGTTACTTTCAACCTAGGCATGTCCAACCGGCAAAAGTCTTTGGGGTCCCTTTCTTGCTTTGCAACTTTGGATGCAAGGCACAGGAAATTTACAGATGAGGCAACCAGCTACATCATAGCGTGAGAAGTGTTACAGAAGTGATTGGGCACATACAGGCCTATTTGCATGAGAATGAGCTTGTTTGAGTCTCATTGCCATCACTAACACTTGTTCAGTCTAAATTCTGCCAACAAAGGACCTCTGCTCTGTTCCCATCCTCTGCTATGCTAAGTCCCCCTGCTAACCTCCACTGCCACCATGGCAAGCAAGTGTCCTGGTTTGAGGTAAAACAGAACCAATTTTCTGTTAAGTAATTTTACTTTTCACTTAGGACCCTTCTAACTAACTGAACTCTCTGAAACTAACAGCATATTTTTCAGACACTGTCTGATTCCAGAGTGGTAAGACCTGATTGCTTATAAATTATGCCAAGGAATGGTATTTAGAGAGTCTCTTGCTTATACTTATTGCTGTAACAGCCAAGGTCAGCCAAAATTGTTATATGCCCTGTTGGAGAGTCAGAAGCAGAAGAGCATAGAGGGGTCACACCTGTAGGGAGGAGCAGACAGGTCAGGGGACCCAAAACTGACCAACTGGGGTATTCCACCCCATCTGCATCATGCTCAGTATAAAGCTGGGGGATCAAAGGGTCAGATCTCTTTCTTCAGTGGCCATCATCCAAGCAGGACTCTGTTTATTCATCTGCCTTTGATCCCTACCCATACATTCTTGAATCCAGATCTGGAATCATGTTCCTGTCTGTCAGTCCTGTTCCTGAGTCCAGTCTAGGACTTTCCCAGTACCTGCTGGTGACATGATGGTCATCCTGGGAGCTGATACATATTTGTGTATTTTATATATATTTCATTGTTTTATTTTTATTATTTTATTAATATTTCATTAAAGAAGTTGAGTTTTTTGTAAACTCATAAGTCTCTTTCTCTCTCTTTGTTCTCCCCAGAGGGAGAGGTGGGCCAGAGCATTTGTCATTCATTTCAGTTGCCAGTCCAGCCCAAACAGCAAGACACACTCAAAACAAAATAAAGCAGCAGGAATAAATGGTAGCACTAGATATTTTGCTGTCTATCTGTCTGCCTCTGGAAGCATTCACTTTGCCTCCTGGACAAAGCCAGGCAAAGAATAGTCCAGCAAGAAGAATGTTCTGGTAAAGGAGAGTCACAGCAAAAGACAGCGAGAAGCAGACTGAAAATGTGTCTGTGCATTTTCACTGTGACACTTCTGAGCAGAAAGCAGTGATGAAGACCAAATATGTCCACAAAGGAAGAGAGCATTCTCCAGTGAAGACTGAGTATGGGTCTAGCTCTTCTCAAGATGCTATTGATTCCTGCAAGGTTAGGATAACTTCTTTAAAACTGAAGTAAAAATGTTATAGTTGATGTAATCTAAAATCACTGTCATTTTCTGAGTTCTCCAACTTTCCCATTTCTTTTGAGTAGCTTGCCTGTTTGAAGAATACAAAGACCTTAAAAATCAGCTGCAAGTAATTTCTCCATATTCAAAACAAACAGAAATTCTGAAATTAATCCCAAGGCAGCAGCAGGCTATGAACTAAGATCTAGTTCAAAGCTGGATCTCTATCTGCTAATACAGCCAGTTCAGCCAAAATAAATCTTTATTTTCACCAGATGCCACATGTGGCTTAAGTATTCCCACACATCTGCATTAGAATAATTTTCAGAGAGAAGATAAATCCTTCTCTGGACAATATAAATGTACCTTTTGTGAGCTGGCTTTAAGATGATCCCTGATTTTCCACCCTTTTGCACAGTCCTCTCACCTTTCAGAGATTAGTCCATTCAACAAAGGTGGGGTCACCTACTACACAGACTTGACTGTTGTGCCGAAACGAGTGTTAATCATGATCCAGACAGGTTACACTGTTCTAGATAAAGTCCACAAGTAGAGCCGAGCAAAACAATGTGACAAAACTAAGACTAATCGTTCTGGTGTGTTAGTCATGTTTTTTGAAGTCCTTCACGTGTTGAAACTGCTACATTGCTCTTATATTTGCTATAGAAAGAAGAAGATTCTGACTTCAAAAGCAACTTTTAAGAATGCACACTGGGGATATGGCTGAAAGAGATTGTGGAGCAGATAGTTACCTAAGAAGTGTAGTGCCTTGGTGAATAAATGGGTTAATCAAAGTGAGAGAGAAATCATAGCCAAAGCCAAACCTTGTAGCTCTCCTGAAACTCCATATTCATAGGAGATTTACTCAAAGGCCCAGTCCTCAGCAGTCTGTTTTATCCTGATGAACCTGAATTGAAAGCAGTTCTCTTCAGGTCATCATAGCTTAATAAAGAAAAAATAGAGAAAACCTGAAGGCATCTTTAATTTCCTTACATCCTTAAAAGATTAGTTCTCAAAATATATTTTCTTTAAATCATTGGCTTTGTAAGAAAGAAATTTTGCTTTCAGGACAGCAGAAATGAAGCTGGAACCTGGGAAAAAAAGTGTATTGCTTTTTACGTCAGAAGAGAGAGAGCTGGAATAGCATTCAGATGTATTAAATAAGAATATTCAAGACTTTCTTATCATTTTGATCTGCCCTACTAGTCCAGGACCTTCCTTTCCAGGGTGATAATGGGCTGCTGGTGTTTGCTGTTTCACCCAGATTTAAGTATGTTAGCACTTATCTACTATAGGAGTATGAAAAAGAAAACAATGATCTCTAATTTGGAGAACAAGTATTATGAGTGGCTGAGAGAACAGGGATTTTTTAGCCTAAAGAAAAGGAGGCTGACAGGAGACCTCATCACTCTATAACTACCTGAAAGGAGGTTGTAGACAGGTGGAGTTTGGTCCCTTCTCACAGGTAAAAGGCAATAGGACAAGAGGAGATATCCTTAAGCTGTCCCAGGGGAGTTTTAGTCAGTGTTAAGTTGATGGTTGGACTAGATGATCTGAAAGGTCCCTTCCAACCTAGGCAATTCTATGATTCTATTATTCTAATCAGAAGTGGAAGGCAAGAAACCATGAAGAAAACTGAATGTGAGATTAAAAAGATCTGATTGCTGTAAGGGAAGTCGTTAGTATCAGAGAGACTGCACGGAAGAAGGACACAGTGTTTGAATGGTGGGAGCTTTGTCATGAGCTTTAATTCTGTGTATGGAGATGGGAAGATAGACGTTAGAGACAATCTAAATTAAAAAAAAAATGAAAACCAGGAATTTTGACTGACAGCTTTAGTAGTGAATGAAAAACCCCAACCCTTCTGTGAGATGTGGTGACTGGAAAAAGTAAATGTTAATGGGAAAGTTAGAAAGAAGGACTTTAGGGAAAAGAGGTGGTTGTCATCAATCCAAAATGTCTGTCGAGTACTCTGAAAATGTAAGTTTCAGAGACCCCAAGCAAGACTTCCAAGCCTCTGGAACGGCCCAAGCCACATGAATGTGAGGGAAGTGTACAAAACCACCGCTTTCCTTTGGACCATTCACCTAGAGTTGTTAGAGTTTCCTGCTTAGAGAAAAAGAATCTGCCACAGGGAATTCAGGAAAAATAGCTGCTTGGAACCACTATCGTTTTTTTCCTAAAACTAATGATGTCCAGTTCACCAAAAAATAACCAAAACTTTCTAATTAACAGCACTGGATTTCACACCAGCCAACACAAAAATAGTGAACTTATTTGGAATGCTTCATAAATAAAAATGAGATACTTCCTCACAACAACAGTAAAATGGAAATGAACATTTAATTCTACCCTTCAAACTCATATAACATTGTCCTCCTAGCAATCACTCTTCCTGCCTCTGTACTTTACCATGCCCAGATATAAGGCCACGTTCTCACCAGTGTGGCTCAAGAAAAAAATTAAAGTAAAAAGGAGTAAGGAAGAGTAGAAGGAAGATTGACTGCAAGGAAATAAAATATCAAACCCTACATTTTTACTGAGCATACTTATTTGCAAATAGTTTTCCAGACCTACGTAGTATTCAAGTAGATGGGTCAGGGATCTTGGTCATGAAACCTGTTTTTAAATCACCACAAAAGAAACAGTGAATGGCTACTCTGGTTTGCTAAATGCCTTTTGACCTTTATGGTGCTTACAGCATTTATTCTTCCCCATATCCAGAATGAGTACAGTGAAAACAAGGAATGAAGGTGACCACCTAGGTTTCAGATTGCTTCTTTGTTTAAGCTTCAGTTTGTGATTCTTATTCCCACTTCATCATCAGACGGTCAGCTTGCCTGGATCATCTGTCCTTTATTCCCTGCCCTATCCCGTCTACCTCCCTGAAGCTTTCACTTTATTTAACTTCTGTAACAACTTCCTTTTCTGTTTCCTTTACCATTCTCCCCCTCCTGTACTCCTGAGGGCGTATGTCTCCTCTGGTTTGTACTTCAGGCAGGCCAGAGACTAATTTGGAAGCATCCTCCCAACCCCTCTCCCACAAAGAGTTAAAAATAATGTTAAAGGAAACATATCGATTTTAAATTTAAAATTATGTGGCATTCTGTCTTCTTCAGCCAAAGTGTCTGAAAGAAAAAGGTTGTTTGGAGGATGAGAAGTAGCATGTGATAGTTTTTAATTTCTTGCTGGAGAATGCATAAACTCAGACTGAAATGGGAAGCTAGAAAAATGTGGCAGCAAAAATGCACCTCTGCAAAAATCTTGTGTTCATTGAAGAGGAAGTGAAGGGATTGCCAGGAGGTCCCAACTGTCTATTGATACGCCATCAAACTTTTCACCCTTGACGTTCCACCACACCCTATTTTAAATCCCAGCTCAGATTATTTTTATTTTTTTAAAAATATCTCATGATTTCGTTGGGCCTACAGCTCACAGAGATTGTGTTGCCACTAAAAACACACAGCTAAACACAAGCGGGTAGAATTCAAAGGAATGAAGCAGATATATTTATTTATAATTTATTAAAAAGCTCTGAATACAGATTAATGTTCCTTACTCAATACTTTTTTTATTGTTTCACCTGCTATACAGTGGGAATTGAAAAGGTCTGAGCGGTCATCTAATCTGGCTGTAGCTGCTTGAAGTATCTGAAGATCCTCTGAGGAAATATAAACTAAGAAACCACCCACAGTAATATCTCCCAGCTGCCCTCCAAAGGTCAAGGCTGCCTGTAAGAGAGCTCCAGGCTCTCCCAAGTCACAAGTAAGCAGCTTCCTGTGCACCTGATGTCATTCACCCCTTCAGCTGGCATTTGGCTGGTTTCACCAGAGAAGGAGGCACAGACACGTCCTGCTGTTTGTGTGTAATGAGCCAGAAGTCTTACTCCACACTCCCTGTAGCTGCCTTTCAAAGTACTCACTACATTTTTATACAAAGGTTTATTTTTTGATGTTCTGATGAATCTTATTACCACTCTCTGAGCCATGAACCTGTCCCCAGAACTGACCATCTGGAGGCCAGAAGCAGCAAGATCAGATACAACATTTTCACTTGTCTGAGCCGGCACATGCAGCATATAGTGCAATATTTACTGCGGGATTTGTTTGGAGTTCTTTGTTAATTATTTTGTATTATGTTCTTACATCTTTCCTCCAGGCTTTCTTGTGGCTTTTTTTTTCTCTCTCCCATGTAGTCAGCTGATAATGGCTCCTCTATGGCTTCTTTCTTTTTCTAAGACTGCAGTGAACTTTTTTTTTTCTTTTCTGGGCCTTTTCTGGGTTATCAAAGCCTATGTTGCAGTATTCCTAAAGCCAAATTGCCCAGAATCAGATACACCATGTTTGGTAGGGGATTCTTATTTTAATATGATATTAAAAGGTGCTACATGCAGCAATTGTTTTGCTTCTGTGAACTCAGGTAGTGTGCAAAAAGGTCAGATTAGTATTTCACTCCATGGTGACCTCTGCATATTCTCCACCAAAAACATCCTGTACATTCATTGTCCGTGCATGCATGAAGACCATATACTATTTTTGTCCACTGTTTTCAAATGCCAGCTGCCACCTAGTAACTGACCTTGAGGTTGGCTAAACATTCTTGGCTTTGTCTGGAGAAGAATCATTTATGTCACGATCAGGCTTCCAAAGGTGAAGAGTATTTCTTAATTACAGTAAGGAAGTGTTGGCAATTAAAATCATTAGACCTCATTCCACTGAAGAATGGCTGGTAGAATTACACATTACATACCTCATGCTAGCAAAGCCAGGTCTTCTGTTACAAGAGAGCAACCCCCTCTTTCTTTTGCACTGGGGCTGTAGTCTCATACATTAGGTGAATGAGTTATACAGAAAGATTTAAAACTGTTACACAAAAACTAATGAAATGTCACTTTTGTGTTCAACATGTTCTGCAGCAAGAAATTAATCTATGGAGTGTCCTGCCCAACTAGGAAATTTTTATTTTTAATACAACAGAAATAAGTCTCTTGTGAACTTTTGAACCTTTAAACTTTTTTTCAACAAAATATCTAAGTTAACAGGGGAAAAATAAAGTTTCTAAATAAAGTCTTCCCCTAGGACGGCATTTTTGTCTTGCCAAATTAAACTAACCAAAACTTTTGTTTCTCTAGCAATTTAGCTTCCCAAGAAAAATACACCTGCAGCTATCAGGAGCTTTGCTTGAGCGTGCAGGCCTTCTACTTCATGAACAACATTAGAGGGCACTTCTGCATTGTGGTAGGCTTAAGCCAAAGAAAGGGACAAGCCTGACCTTACTGGCTTGAATGCAGAGGCAACCTGAGATCTGTTCCAGCCTTATCCAGATTAATAACTTATTCTGCAGGCGGCCTCTTTGATCTCCTCAAAGCCCATCCTGGAGTAAGGCATGACCCGCTGTGAAGGAAGGTGGGACCTGGTACTTTATAAGTAGGTCAGTGGTCAGGGAGGTGAGGCTGAGAAGTGGGCTCCCAGCCTGTCCCAAATTTCTGTGTCCCTGCACCAAAGTAGATCTGCCCTTGGGAGCTCCAGCCCAGGGCTGGGGGTGCTGGATCAAAAGCAGGTGTGAGATCTGCGGTGTGGGGTACAAAAGGCAGGTGTTGCAGTGTTGACAGCTTCACCTGTTTTGTTTTGAGCCTTTCCACATTCGATGCTTTTACAGCTTCAGTTGACAAAGGCACGTGATTAAGTTATAATCTCTGCTTTCATTGAAAAAAACAGAAAGCCAACCAAAAAAACCTTTCCAACCCGTGTGATTATAAAGGAAAGCTTGAGAAGGAGATCGAAAAACTTAAAAATCAGAAGGTCATTGGGAGGGGAAGCAAAAACTCAACCTGTATTTATTTATTTATTTTAGAAATGCCATGATTTTTAAACTAATTTCCTTACTATGAGGGTGCTGACTCACATTTTATGAAAGTTTCAGGTAGCAATGCTGACATAGGCAAACAAAAATCATCAATGTAATTAAATAGTTCTAGTTTATCCAGAAGCAGCAGCCTTTTCAATATGTATTTTTCTTCAAGTACATGATCTGTTTGGAAGAGTTGCACAAAATTGCCAGCACATGCACAGAGTGCTCACTTGGTCTCATTTTCCTGTTTACCTTTTTCAAGGCCTAATCTATGGAATGAAGCTCCTGAACTGAGACTACCAGTGAAATGCAGTTACAATTTTTCCTAAGCCTCTGTCCCCATTAGGAGGCAGGATTTCACAATATGCCTCAAGAGCAATCTTCAGTGTTTATTATTGTACAGACTAACCAGGCAAAGCTTGCTTGCTTTAGGCATCAAATTCCCCTCTTTTCTTTGAACCTCCCATTTCTCACTCATAACACCAGGGGAAGACTGTAGGAACTGTTAAGGGTGTTTTCTCCCAGTCTCACCCCAGGGGCAAGGAAGTGATAAAAGACAGAACACTGGCAGAGCATTATGAAAACATCAGTCATTCCTTGAGTGAGTGATGATGACCTCTCCACGGATAACTCAAAATTTAGACCTAAAAGTTAGTTTGCACAGTCCTATACAAGAATAAGCAGCTCCTTACTGGAAAGTATTTATTCATCACTCAAGCCAAAATTAATGCTTAGCGTTCTCTCCAACAATGCAGGTATGCCTAAAAATGAGGAGCTTGTGAAGACCCCCAGGTAGGTTGTGTTTTCTTGGGGCTGCTTCATTTGCTTCTGAGGGCTGCATCCCATTTTGCATCACTTGTGCCACATCCATTGCATAAGCAGAGAGTGCTACTTGTCGTGGCAGCTATCTGAACCAGTGACTTTTCTTGGCCACAGGTACAAACTTCATTATGGCAAGAGTGATTCAGACTTAAGACTTTTCCTGTCCTTGTCTTGAAGTCATAGTTCCATATTTAGCAAAATTTGGAAAGCACAGTGGAGGGCAGGTATGAAATCTTTCATAGGAACAGATCAGCTCTGAAAACCTTGCTGTCTAGCTGATGCCTGCATTTGCCCATGAGACACAAGTCACAGTCCTACAGAAGAAAGACATGAGCGCCAGTTCTACAGAAGAATGGCAACCTGTTTTGGCCAAGCTCAGAAGTGAACAACCTTGTAGCAGTGTCATTAAGGTTCCTGGCACAATGCACACACCTCTGAGGGAGTGCAAACACTTGTGCATCTGTTCGTCTCCTCCTCCCGCTCCGGAACATGTCTGCCCCTCATCTTGGCAGCCACTCTCTTCAAGTTTCAACCATCTGATTCATGCAGCAAAAAGTCTCCCCACAGAAAACATACTGGCTGAACCACTTTGTTTTTCCTAGAGCTGTGCAAACAGTTATTGCAAAGGGAATTTTAGGAAGACTGTGCCTGGCAAAGAAAACTTACTAAATAAATACATGATGTTAATTATCCTTTGCCTATTTCAAGTGAACATTTCAAAGTGCTTTGCAAACCATTAATTAAGCTGCAATTCAGTACCATGAGGTAGTTAAATATTATTAACACTGTTTTCTGCAGGTGGGAGACTGTGACACAGAGGGTGAAATGACCTGGATGAGGTCTGTCAGCGGCAGACCTGAGTCCCAAACCTACAGATTTCAGCTCACCAGCTCCTTGCTTCATTAGACCTTTGCATTATGAAAAGACATGGTTACCTTGCAGAGAGTGATGAAAGCACGTGAAAATTTTAACAGCAGATCCAGAAACCATGTAGCATGTCACCCACATGACAGGAGCGTGTCCAGCAGGAGGAGCGATTCCCCAGATTGTGCGGCTAACTCGGCCTTGTGTTGTGTGTCCCCCAGACCCTGGAGCAGCTCTTGCTTAATTACCACCTCTGAAGTTAATTACAGGCCTGATTCTGCTTTGCCCAGATACTCTGTTGCTAACACCTCTGGTGCCAGATTTCACAAACAAGTCAGGTATTTAAGCCAGCTTTGTGCTTGTGACAAACTTTTGCATTTAACGTTTCTTTGAAAAGACTACCTGTTTCAAGTACCTCATACAGCCTTTCCCCTCCTGCTTCCAGTTAACTCCTCCTTCCAAATAAATGGCAGTGGTGAAGTGTCTCAGCTGAAATGCTCACTGAGTGCCAAAAGCCAAGGCATCAAGGGCTGGCACAGAGAGATGCTTCCAGGGCAGCCTGTGTTGGCCAGCAAGTCGCAGCTGAAGGAGGTGAAGCCCAAAGCCAAAGACCAGCTCTTCAGAAAGAGGTGCTGAACATTGCTTCCCAAAAGCAGGGTTTTTTCACCAGCTTCTCATAAGACCTATATTCTATTATCTTGTTTTAAACCCTGCCTTAGACACCACATCTCCCATCAGATGTCCCACTAGTTCATGTCATCTTAGCTGATCATCTTTTTTGTTTAATCAGCTAAAGTCTATTCTCAATGGAAACTCTAAATTAATGGAAGAATAAATAAAGGAGAAAAGTTAAGAAAGAAGCATTCAGCTTTGAGTGATCATCTTTGGGATGGACATTAACAGCAAAGAAAAGTTAGAGTACAAAAGCTGGGGGGATACCTCCATATCCGGATGCTCCCTTTTCCCCTGCTGGTATACATTATACCATTTTGGTACATATTATCTTTCACTCCTTTTAAGAGATACATAATTCCTGTGGCACCTTGGAGCCATTCGTGTTATACTGAGCACGAACTTTTCTGAAAAGCCAGCTACTTTCTGAGCTGAGTCCATGCAGCAGTGGTGAGGATGGCCCCTGAGCTTCCAGCCTCACTGATCAGCTATGAGGAAGCTTCAGCTGGTGACAGCACGTCCTGAGCATCCTAAAGCTGTGCCCAGTAGGTACGCCCAGGGGATAGAATTTTCCACATACCTTATAGACGATGTTACCTTGCCTATAACCCTGCCTGTCACTGCAGGGTAAGTTTGTTGTCTGTGCACAGCAGCTGTCAGTCACCTAAGTAACACCCAAGTGGTGCTAAACATCTTTTGAACTCTGCCCCATACAGTATGCAGTTATGCATTTGCTTCTGTGAATTTTTGTGCATAGGTGTACCTCTATTTAGACAGCAGGTTGCAGGAGGTGATACTTCCCCTCTACTCTGAGCTCATGAAACCCCACCTGGAATATTCTGTCCAGCTCTGGAGTCCTCAAAATAAAAATGACATGGATCTGTTGGAATGGGTCCAGCAGAGGGCCACCAAGATGATCAGAGGGATGGAGCACCTCTCCTATGAAGACAGGCTGAGAGAGCTGGGGCTGTTCAGTCTGGAGAATAGAAGGCTCTGGGAACACCTTCTAGTATCCTTCCAGTGTGTGAAGGGAGCCTACAGGAGAGCAGGAGAGGGACTCTTTGTCAGGGAGTGCAGTGATGGGACAAGGTGTAAGGGTTTTAAATTGGAAGAGGGGAGATTGAGATTAGATATTAGGAAGAAATTCTTTGTTGTGAGGGTGATGAGGCACTGGAACAAGTTGCCCGGAGAAGCTGTGGGTGCCCCATCCCTGGAAGTGTTTTAAGGCCAGGCTGGATGGGGCTTTGGGCAACCTGATCTAGTGGGAGGTGTCCCTGCCCATTGCAGGGGGTTGGAACTGGATGATCTTTAAGGTCCCTTCCAACTCTAACCATTCTATGATTCTATTATTTCTCCTTCTCGTATATAAGCAATATGGCAGATGTACAGATGTGGAGAACCGCTAGAGGGGGCCACAGGAGGAAGAAGATGTGGAATTATAGTAACCCGTCAGGATCAAGCTGAGTTGCATGTTTAGTATCCTGGCCTGTGTGGGATCTTTATTGAAAAAGATCGACCATAATAGCAGCGTGCAGCACCTGTAATCTCACCACGGGAAGGGAAGCAAGCATGCTTTTCAAGCCAAAATGCACAGTATTTTACCAGGAAAAAAAAACATTGTATCCCTTCAATTGTAAACTCTGGGTGAATGTGCTTATACATTCAGAACATGAGGCAGATGGTAACAAACCACATGCTTGTGGATTATCCCACTTTTTCCACATTTGCATTCTCAAAACCACTTTTGGTGCCCGTGGTTTAACCTCTGTTTCCCTAACTCCTGTTTATGAGTTGAGTGGTCACATGTCATCATGTTGAGTGGGAAAGTGTGTACAGGGGATAAGGAGGTAGAAGTGGTTCCATATGGTGAAAGAATCGACTATGCCAAAGTATTAAAAAGATGTAGGAAGAGGGAAAAGCAAGAGTGAAATCTTTTGAGGAGATGGGGAATCTAAAATGCTTGTGACTTTATATGAAGGAAAAGGTTGTCTGCATGTGAAAGAGATACTTATGGTTTGAAATGCTGATAGCACAGGTTTTGGTATTTGGAGGAAAGCTGAAAGTGAGACAGATTTACCTTCCTCTGCTCTACACAAAATTCAGGCTGGAAGTTAAAAAATTCCAGTGGGAAGATGGGAGGCAACTGAGAGACCAAGAAACTGCTGCATTCAGTTCTTCTTCCAATTTTAAACTGTTGATCAGAATGAGAAAAAAAAAAAAAAACAAAAAACAAAAAATGAAAAACAACAAACCATCAAAAAATTTTAGCTCTGTTCACAATGTATTATAAAGTTGCTGGCGCAGTACTAGGTATGTGCTTGTGGTTTCTTGAGACAATTCATCTAGCAAAGTCAGAGTCCTTATGCTTCAGGGAAAGGCGAACAAAACACGACAGATGCCCTTTATTCAGAGTGGGTAGCAAGGGTCAAATTTATTATAATATTAGATAATAAATGAAATACCACAAAATTATGAAAAAAAAAAAACAGTGAGAAATGGTCCTTTGTATCCTTTGTATCCCAGGTTTGAATTAAAAAACAGACAATGACAAACATCCGTTATTGCTTGGTGGGGATATAGTGTTCTCTGTGCTGGTAAACCCGGCTTACAGAAACGCTTTTCCCCCTGCAGTCAGCTATCAGTCCTGGCAGTTTTATTTAGAAAGAACAACCAAAGAAAGATGGATGGGAATTCAGACCCAAAGCATACTTCCGTGGTGTAAGCATTCATTGGTGGTGTGTGCGCAGTAAAAATTTGATAAACAAAAGGATGTTTCAGGTACCAAAAGTGACTCAGGTATCCGGATTTTTTAGTATATGCCATGAAGTAATTTGAGAAGTAACAATTTTTAGATGCAAGGTCCTTTCTGAACACCAAATGCCTCTGACATCCAAAGCTGGATAGAGATCCAAAACGCAATAAATTTCTGAAGATTTAGGTCAAAGGTCTTTGGTTTTGAGAATCAATTATGTAACCCTAAACCAATCCCAAAATAGGGTTCCAAGACCAGCTTAGCTGGCATTCATATATTTCATTATTGGTGGTCCTGAGGTTTGCAGACATGAACTAGGACTGGTTTCAAAAGTGAGACTGAGAAAAGCTGCATGTGGTTCAAAAGCACTTAGCTCTGCCTTCAAGGGGAAACAGAATTTGCGATGATCTTTGCCGACACATGAGAGAATACACAGACAACAGAGCGAAATTCCCATTTCTCTTTGCCATCAGCTTCGTTGTGGCCAGGATTTAAATTCAGGTTTTTTAGGGACATGTCCAGTACTCATTTTATCAGCTCAAAGACTCCCATTGGCTTAAAAGGGAGATGGATTGTACTGTCAGAAGTCAGTTTACTCAAAGTCACAGCTGAGGAAAAAAAAAGTGCTCCACTTCATTATTTCAGCAGTGGAACCAGAATGAATTGGACTGGAGCAGGGAGAAAACAGAATGTAAGTCACAGATCAAGACTCCTCCAGCTAGCACCAGTGTGGAAAAAACAAGCCTACTTCATTCCTGTGAAAGAGAATTGGATTTCTCCTAGCAGGCCTGAAATTTTTTCTGAGGCAGGTTTAAACCTGAAAATTTTACAAAAACACTTTCCATCCGGCTAGACATCCTATTACAAACCTGTTCTATATTCTGTAAAGCTGACAGTGGGTGGCTTTCAGTTGACTTCCTCTCCACACACACACTCACTGCCCTTTGCTGCCAAGTCAGAAAGATGAAAAATCATATATACTTGCATTCACCAAGTGATCTCCAAAGCAACTTAATATTGGTTCAAGTCTTCCTTGTCTTATAAATCGGATTCTTTCTGTAGATTGTTTACCTACCACTTCTAGTGTGTCTCCAATAAATTAAAATCTGCTGAAGTGGTAAAATATACGAAAGATATAGTGAATGGTCTGCAGGCTGTACAGTGGAGCCATTATTCTAAAAGGAAGTAGGAAAAGCAATCATAAAATTTTGAAAAATTATGCAATAACTTTGTAGTTATTGCCCATCTGTATTCATTACAATGATCTACTTCACAGTCATATAAATAGAACTGGCAAGTAAAAGATGTGCTGTTTGCCTCCAGATGTGGCACTAGGCTTCAGTAAATTAAATTCAATTAATGACTTCAGAAAAAGTCTTGTAAGTGTTCATCAACAGATGGAATCTAATCACCTCTCTCTCCCACCTCCCATTTTACATACCCCCATGTTTGATCTTACCCCTGCTCAGGACACCTTTGGAAAAAAGATGACAAAATTTAATTGCTTCGTTTGCAGGACAGCCCTGATACACTACATGACTTCATTCTCACAAGGCAACAAGTCCCATAAATCACCCATTAGAGCTCCAGTATGACAACTTTACGCCTAATACTCTCCAAACAAGGACCACACAAAACCAAGACTATAAAATTGCCGTTGACTCACAGCGGCTTTTACAACATGCACTCAGCTCAGAAAGACTTAACTTATATGGTTTTTAATCATGTTTGGGCATAGGAGACCTCTCACTGATTCAAGACAACGTGTGTTTAAAAAAAGAGAAGAAAACACAAAATATATTTGGCACGTCTTTCCCTTACTGTTCCCAAAGAGAAATACATCAGTATAATGGAAAAAGTGATTGTTTAATTTTGTAAAGAAATGGGATCTTGAAAAGTGTTTCTTCCAAAATTCATAAAAAATGGTATTTTGTCTGCCACCATGGGGAGGGAAAGGGGTAAGAAAGGTGGTACTTCTGGGTTAGATCCTCAACTCATGTCTATCTGCACAAAGCCATGAAAGTAGCAATTGCATGGGGGTCTCAATGCTTCAAGGGTTCCAGTGCTGCTGCTCCTGCCTCCAAGAATATTTGCACCCTCCTTAGTGAGCAACCTACAGAGCTATGGCCCCACTCACACCAAGCACAAGCACAGGTACAATTGCATTGTTAAACTGCAGCAGCACATTGGTCCAGAGAGGAGTGAGCCCCAGTTGAGGAGCTAACTGATGCTGGTCACAGAGTTAGATAAACAGCTGGCATGAAGAGCTGGGTATTCAAAAATATCCTGGCTGAACTGCCCTGGGAAGCTGGGAACCTTCAGTGCAGAGGCCCTGCATGAATAAAGGGTGCAGAAAGGGCTTGTGAGTGGATCCAAAGACTTTCATGTGCTTCAGACCAGCGCTCCCATTGCTTCCCTCCAACAATGTGACATGCATCACACAATTTTACTGAGAATGTCTTATTTCTTCAAACAATAGTGCTTTTTTTTTCCCCACCCTCCCTGCGGCTACATATGAGACCAAGGGGGTGAATCTTACATGCTGTCTAACGGGCTTCCTTGCATTTGGAAAGCAAAAACAAGGGGTTTATATAATCAGGCTAACATGCAAAGCAATTGAAATTACAATGGTAGGTTAGCGTATATTCCTTAAGTATTCAAACCACAGGGGGGGGGAAAAATCCCCTCCACTAAACTACAAGGGGCTGACCGAAACCCACAAAAGCTGGGAAACACGGTAAGGTCTGTCCTTACTTCAACCCTGAGGAAAGGAGTGGAGCATATAGATAATATTGGCTGCTTGTCAGTGGATCCCAAATACACAGCAGAGCTAATAAGTCCCACAAACTAAATAGGAGGCTTACAATCATATTCTCTCTCCCATTCCCACACGACCAGTCTCACATGCTTGTAGGGCAGCTGCTTGCTTTCTGTCCAGGACCTTTATTGCCACAGGCACTAGCCTTGATTCTGCTTCCCTGTTTTATAAGTTTTAAGTTAGCACCTGCCATGCTTATCTCTCCTTGTCTCTGCTTTCACAGAAAGAGTTTTTGATAGCATCAACGCAAGAGGAAACAATACCGCTCAAAAATAAGTGAGCATAACAGCCCTGGACGCCTGGTTTCCTATAGATTCATGCCCTGTCCCCTGTTCCCATATTCCCTATTCCCATCATCTTTACCAAAGTCACAGCATCTCCCCTCCTTCCCCTCTCCATGGTGGCATGTCATATGCCTTAGGAGTCAGCTGGGGCAGTGGTCTTAGCCGGTTTAGGGCAATGCATGTACTGCCTGCTCAGCTGGTTGTTACATTTTCAGGTGGATAAGGGATTAAGTTTTACTTGTTTTCCTCAGTGAATGCACTTATCTGAATTTCCTTCCTCTACCCAGATACCCCTTCTTATTGTCAGAGCGACACAGGCATTCACAGGCATTGTCTTCACTTCTACCCTGCTGCCAAATTGAGGTGAAATAGACTAATGAGTTCAAAAGTCATTGAGAAGAGTGGATGGATGGACTGTACACTCACAGAAACATTTTTTCTTTAGAAAATTAGCCTAAAAAATAACCCAGTCACAGAAGCCTTTAAGACCAATAGTAAATGAATCAAAACTATAGAGTTGTCCACAAACACACCTATGAGTCAACTCTGCAAATACAGTGGGGTTTTTTTTCACCTAAGATTCATGAAGCTAAAGTCACTTGCTGATGTAAGGCTCATCTAAGTTACTCTGAATCTTCTGAGGTGGCTGCCAGGATGATCAGTGAAGAGAGGTTTAGACGTCTCTGGGTTTCCCATCTAAAAATACATTAATGTGTATATACACACACCTCATGTAGATACACATGTAGGATCCTCCATCCCCATTTCTCCAAGCTCTTCATCATCTTTCATATGTTTCCTACAAACCTTATTTTCTATTGTCTAAGCAGGAACTTACTTAGTGACTGTATGACTAGTGTAGGAAAGTGACTTTATATCTGTCAGATGAAGAACTGGAGACTCTTGAAGGTCAGGATCCTGGTAAAGTATCTAGTTTCTGTGGTTTTCAGGAGTATTTAACTACTTACGTACATCTGAGAAATTGGGAACACAGAACTCAACCAAAGACTCACCGGAAGTTCATGGAAAAGAAAGGAGTTGAATGTAGTTCCAAATCTCAGATTAATGCCCTCATTCCATGCTCTTCCGTCTATTCCTTAATGGCCTACAATGCAATTAGCTGAGGGTGAAAAAAAAACCCCAAACCACATATACAGGGAAAAGAGATAAGGTAAAGAAGTATTTCAATTTTACTTTTACAGTCCTGTGTTGCATATAGTCTAGACTCAACTGTATGCTGAGGACATTTTATATCTTTCTAATAAATTAGAGAGGTCTCAAAGAAGGCAAAATTTCTTTTTGCTTCCCCAACCCCTCCCTAGCTACCACTATTTAAAAGATATTTTATTCTAATGAGAATCAGCTTCTAAGTCTCAAAAAACCCCAGATAAATACTTTTAGAATATTTTTTTCCTATAATGCTATCCTATGGAGGGGAAGCAGCATGCTGTAAGGGTGGAAGCAGCTTCAAACTCTGCTTGAAGCTGGGAAACAAAAGTTTCTCTGCAAACAAAGAAACATAAATTAAATTTAAAAAGCAATGTTTCACATTCTTTATGGGTTGGCATGAGCCTGCAGGCTGACAGTTTGGGATGCTAAAGCCATGGGTGCACCCCATGAAAGACAAACCAAAAGTTCTGACACTGAAACATAATGGTTACGGCTATTCAAATATTCCATCTGCTTTGCTCTGTTTTTAAATGAGTACATGGGAAATACTTGGGGGTTTTAGGTTTTTTTCCCTCAAAGCAAGAGAGAGTATTGTTTAGCTGTTGGACAGCAGAGCTGGGCAACCTGAGGACACATGGAATGAATAATACAGAAATGGATATAAAGCCACCTATATCTCATGTGGTACTATCTGTAAACAGTTGTGCCTCAGCATAGGCATCAGATAGTTTCCAGGTTTGGTAAATTACTGAAAAAGAAAGGATTTCTTCACTTTAGAGAAAAAATAAATGACAGGGACAGGAGAAGAATATCCAATATCACAGATGCTCTGAAAAGGGGGAATAATCACATTCAGGGAAGTTAAAAGATAAGTCACTTAAATATGGTGAAAGCAAACACTTTTTACCAGAACATGTAATTGGTCATTGAAACAGGATGTGCTTGAAACAAAGAATTTAGCACAATGTAAACAAGGTTTACCTATATATGAATAATGACCCTGTCACTATTATTTATTGGTACAACTGTTAATGGTATTATTTTGGGTTGGAGAGCTGGATAAAACTGATTAGATTTTCACACATTTAGAAAGTCTAAAAGCTACAAGAGATCATTGCTTCATCTCCTGTATAATGTTGCTTATCAAGTGTCACCCAAATCCCCTCATACTAAACCCAGATACTTGAGCTAAATAGTTTCTATTCCCAAGAGATCAGTCTGAATACTGTCAGTGGAGACCAGGAGGGCCTGAATTGCCACCAGTGCCTGAGGCCCTTGCAAAGGCAAGGAACTTTGGAGTGAAACTGTATAAAGGTGTGGCTGAAGTTCTAAACCACAAAACTGGAGCAGGTCGGTGGATACGCTCTCTCTGAGTGCTTGCCCTTCAAAAACGGTCAAGTAAAGTGGTCAGGGGAAAGATAAGTATCAGAAATATGTTCTTTACTAATAAGTCAGCCTTGATTAGGATCTTAGGAGAGTTCTTAAGATAAACGCATTCTGCAGGGATTTGATGCTGACTACTGTTTGTGTACTGTACCCATCTCTTCTGGAAGATGATAAACCAGACTTGATGTGAAACTTGCCTAAGATCCTGCTTCTAATCCCCACCCTGCCCTGCTCTTTGAGTATGTTACCCTGTGGCCTCAGTTGCTATTTTTAACTCTGCCATTAAGAGCTGCACTCTTTAGCAGCACTTATAGGTGAACTGGGAAGGAAGAAGGCAGCAGAATACCACTTCTAATCCAGCACACTTATTTACAGAAGAGGAAGGACTCCAGCATGCTCGCTATGTATCAGTGGATAGCACAAATCTCCAGTGACAGCTCCTGGCTACTAAAGAATTTCCTACCAAAAAGAGAGCAATTTGGGCATCCTCTTCAAGTCAGTCTTCATTGCCTCTTCTTCTTCTCTAATAGTGAAAAAAGGGGCTTAGTGAGGACTCAAAACTGAGTTTTACTCATGCTGGATGCCTTTACCACTACCTTACAGCATATGAGTGCAGAGATTGACTTGCATGCCATTGTTAATTTACTGTACTAGGACAAATTTCTGCCTGAAAGCCATGAAAGAAGTGATGTAACTCTCTGCATTGATTTAGGCCAGTTCAGCTATAGCACCTGTAAAACTTCTGTCTTAGTTTGGGTGGTGAGGCACTGGAACAGGTTGCCCAGAGAAGTTGTGGCTGCCCCATCCCTGGAAGTGTTTAAGGCCAGGCTGGATGGGGCTTTGAGCAACCTGCTCTAGTGAGAGGTGTCCTTGCTGATGGCAGGGGGGTTGGAACTCCGTGATCTTTAAGGTCCCTTCCAACTCTAACCATTCCATGATTCTATGATTCTACGAACTTAATCAGGGTTATTCTTACAACCAAGTATGCAAGAGCCAGATCCAACAAAGAACTAACAGGATCTTGACTCTTAAAGGGAAACACTGGTGCTTCTGTTAGCCACCTAGGACTCCACAAGATTGAATGAAGAGAACTAGGCACCTCCACATAAGAAAGGAAGATTACAGGCTGGTGGAGAGCTACCTAGAGAATCTAGACAAGAAATGCTGAGTATATGCTGTGCATTGACATTTGTCTCTTACCAGAGTTTAGATGTGTGACACTACAACCTACAGTTAAAATTCTTACCTTGAGAAATAAATATCCCAGGTTCTGCAAGCCCCTTGTTTACTCTTTAGTTTAAAAAAAAGGTAAACACACACAAAAAAAATCCACAAATTTTAGTTAAAGCAATAAAGGAAAGGGAGAGATATCAAAGAAATTGTGAGAAGATCAAAGAAACTTTCCATAGTTTTACCACCCAAGCAATTCTAAGCTTTGGTCAAGTTGCAGTGCCTCTGCATGTGTCACCAGGGGAATTCCATGCAGACACCTTATCCAAATGAAGTGCTCCCTGTAGCTATTCTTCCCCTTTGCCACCGACTAATGAGTGCAAAGAATACTTTTTTTCTTCCTACATCTTCATGGGACAGGATTTGGAAACATTCAGGATGACATTAACATAAATTCACTCAGGAAGAACTGCTTTTCCTAGAGCGTTTGAGAGCTCTCAGCCTTCACACGTTTATACTGTATTTCATGGTAAAATACTTTTCTTGTTCATAGTCTTGGGGGCACTTGCCGTTTTCTGCTCTTATTTTTTTTTCTTTTCTTTGTGTGTGTAGAGAAACCTTGATATGATTCAAAACTCAAGAAGCATAAAAAAGCATCAAGCCTTTGCCACACAAGAAAACTTGATTTGAAGAAAACCTCAATACTTCAAGGAGACTTGACTTACTATATGGAAACATTTAGGTATAGCGATACCAAGACCTTATTACACTTATTTCTTCAAATCCATTCAACCTCTCTAGTTTCCTAACAAGAATGCCTGCAGGGGGAATAATTGCATACGAAGGACACAGGCCCTCTGGTTTCATAAAGGAAATATTCATGCATATCTCTGAATTTGTTCTCTGTATGTGCCTTACAACTGCATGCACATGTAAAGGTCTCTAGTTCCCTTAGAAGTCCAGTACAGTGTGTAAATCCTCATTTAACCATAAAATAGTGAGTGCTAGAGTCCCAGGACTTCACCATTTATTAGTGTCCTAGGGGAGAAGAGGGAATCCAGCCTTGCCAAGCTAGTTGAACAGTCAAAAACCTCCACATGCAGAGCTGTCATTCAGCTGGATAATGGGCTGGAGAAGCTGAAGAAATGGGCTGACAGGAACCTCACGAATTCAAGAGGGACAATTGTTAAGTCCTGCATGGGAAGGACAAACCCCATGTAATTGCACAGCCAGGGAACTGATTGGATGGGTAGAAATTCTGCTGAAAAGAATCCAGAAGTCCTAGGGTCCTGGTGGACAGAAGGCTGGACAGGAGTCAGCGTTGCACTCTGGCAGCAATGAAGGCTACCAGTGTCCTGACTGATAGCAGCAGAACTGTAGTGACTTGATTGAGGGAAGTAATATCCCTGTACTCAGTGCCTGTTTGGCCACATCTGAAATACACCATCCAGATTTATCCCCGCATCTCCCTATCCCTTCCAACAGGACAGATGGTTATAAACTTGAGCAGGTACAGATGAAGGCCACCAAGATAGTAATGGAGTTGACATCTGTCAACTAAGAGCAGAGGCTAAAGGAGCATGGCTTATTTAGCCCAGAGCAGAGAAGGCTTGGTGAGAGGAGGGGAGACCTAATAACTTCCCATATCCACTAGGAAGTTATTCAGAAAATGGAGCCAAGACTTTAGGAAAATGATCCTAAACTGGAACAACTGAGGGTTAAGTTGTATATAAGGAAAAAAAAAATCATGGCAAGAAAAAATAACCACTGGAACAGTTGTCCAGAGTTGTCGTGGAATATCTGTCCAAATATCTCCAAAGGTTTTCAGAATCCAACTGAACGGTCTCACCTGAATTCAGTGTTGTTTTTGCTTTGAGCAGAAGGTCAGATTGGGTGACCTCCAGATTCCTTTCAAGTCTGAATGATTCCAGATTGCTATGCATAAATGGAACAGTTAAAGTCACAAGCTGTAAGCAGAAGCATCTAGTTAGTCTGTGTTCACAACTAAGATGCCATGGGAGCCAGCCTCTGGAAAAGAAACTCTTCCAACAGTTTTCCAGCATACATTATCCAAATTCTTGACTCAAACTTCCACTTAAAATTCCAGTTTTTCAGACAAATTTGGGGGATTTTTTTTCTTTCTGAAGTAGAGCACCCACCCCTGGCATAGAATGTGAAATGATACTTTTGCTGGAATCAAAGCTGTAACCAGAGAAGGAAGTCACGAGAACTGTTTACTCACAGAAAGAGAGAAAAGGGAAAAATCTGATGCCAAGCTAGGAAAAGGGGACAAAGAGATTATTTTTTCTTGTTCTGTAGTTCTGTCATTTCACATTCCATGTAAACTTTTGCATATAGTAGTTTCCCATTCCTCTTTCTCACCCAGGCCTGACATAGGTTGGATATTCATGTTCTTGAAAATAGCAACCACCTGGCCCAGCCATCCACATATGTCCCTGCAACTGGCACAACTGGTGCCATCCCTCAAAACCTCAAATGAACCCCAGCTGTCCCTCACAGGCAGGGGAAGAAATGTTTCAAAGTACCATGGTCTCATACTAATCTAATCTATGATTAGACTGCTGAAGATTATTCTTTTCCTCCGGGCGGAAGAATAAGTCCCTTTGTGTGGACTTTTTTTACTCTTAATCACTCTTCTACTTAAAAAAAAATACCCTCAAGAAGTTTTTACTGTGAACACAGTAGCGAGAGGGACTAGAGCATTTTAGCCATCTGGATGAGTTTTGTATGCACTATTGCAACCGTGCTAAGATGTAACTCAAGATAATGTATCAAAAGTTGGGTCCAGGTAGGCATGAAATGATTTGGGTTGGAAGGGACATTCAAAGATCGTCTAGTCCAACCCCCTGCTGTGGGGAAGGACATCTTCCACTAGATCAGATATGCCTGAAGAGAAAGCACAGCTATGACAAAAAAGGTGTTATGTTTACTATCAGCAACAGCCTCAGATGGACTGGATCTGACTTTCTGAGTATTTGTATGTGTTTAATCCAGGAAGGGCAAATAAATCCTGATCAGTCCCACAAAAATAGCATTTTTATGAAGCCAGCTTTTCCTCTGAGCATACAAGTGACAAATCTCACTTTGAAGATGTCACCTTAAATGAACAAAATTCATTCTATACATTGCTCTTGAAGTTTATATATTAGTGAGTCATGATTTCTTAATTTGCCTTTATGTCAAGATAGAGTTTTGGTAACATTAGTGTTTAATAATTATTCTTAAGCTTCAAACCACAAACCAGGTTAGGGCATGGTATTCAAGCAATGAACATACTAATGTGTTGGTAGGTTCCATGCCACTGTTGCTGATAACAAAGATTAACAGTCTTGAGCCAGACTTTTAAATCCCAAGCCTGGTTGAAAAAAAAATAATTCCCAAAAATTCCTTTACTGGTATGCTTGGGGTTCAAAATTTTAAGCTATTTTTTTGATTAAGAAAATTAAATACATACTCATTTATATAGCTATACACAAAAAACCCTCCACAAAAAAACCAAACCAAAACAAAAACCAGATAATTCTGGAAGTAGCATTCTTGCCTAATTCCTCTAAACCATGAACTACTCTGTGTGTCCAACACTGTACTGTCTTCTTCAGAAAGTGAAACCCTCCCCATCCATTAAGAATTACATAAAAAAGCAAGGGAGATACTTATTTGTCACAATATACCCTCTTGAAGAGAATTTTGTACTACTTAAACTACTTTCTGTTAAAAACTCTTGGTATTTAAAATTTAAAACAGATTTCAATTATTTTTTTTTCAAAATAGAAAAATAAAATTAATATTAACAATATCATTTACAAGGAGGTAAATTCTAGGCAATTCTACCTTTTTCCTTTTCTGTAACATGTTTTCATTGTGTTTGGAGTGCTCAGTTTATCAGCAACTTATATTTTGATAAAGAATTATAATCAGCACTTACTGGAAAGTTCTTGGTAAACATGTTGTATGTGAAACAACTTCAGTGATGGGTCTTAACAGTAAGGAGACGAAACTTTCCACTTCCTTCATAATACCAGAGTTGTACTCAAGCAAGCCTTAGTTTATATAGGTGTTAACAACTGATGTACCTAATATCTTCGATCTCAAATGTCTTCTCTGAAGAAGCTGGAAGTTCTTTGTAAGAAAAGAAGTCTCTCCTAAATTACGTGTACGCACACGTATGTATATAAACGCAGTGTGATTTTTGCAAGCAGCACACTGTCATATAATTTGCACTCATTTTTATTGTCAGGCATGTAAATGCCCCAAGTGTATTTGCCAAATGCATTCAGATTTTGAACTCAAGACCTAAAGACATAGTTCCCATTGTTTGGTATGGAATATTGCAAGTCATACCAGTGTGGATAGCTATGGCTTTAGAATCTGGGTTTATACAACAAAAGACATTACAAGAATAATTACCAAAAAGTGCTTTATAATTAGAACAATATCCACTTCATCAGAAAATCTCATCTAAAGTGGAAGAAAATAATTGTGAATATTTGTTAAAATGCTTGCACAGAATTCTTATAAACAGAAAGGAGAAAATAACGAAACCAGATGATTTGCAGACTGACTTAATGGACTGTGCAGAATATGTGCCTTCTGAAGAGAATGGCATGCTTTTAACTACACTGCCTATAACAGTTTTCTCCTAGCACATGTCTTCACAGCTAGCAATATAATGAATTAGGTGAGAGCCAAAATTTGTTAGCAGATGAGAGTGAAAAAGTGTCAGTTTCAGCCATAGGCACATGGTTTTCCCTTTTGAACCATTTTCTTTGTTTGCATCATCCCTAATGTGATGTTCAGAGCCATGACACAGTGTGGGAAGGGGTATTGTTACCCCATTGTATACAATAAAAGATTTACAGCAAGACTTACCCATTTTTCCCCCTGACATACATTATGACTTCATGACAATCGGGAATGATCCTTCCCTGAGATTCTGCTTAACCACTTTTGCAGTATACAAGGGTTGGGTCATTCCCCCTGAAATCCTATTGGGCAGCCTAATAATGAGCTGTGGATAGGGCCCCTTAGCAAGTTTGTCTTCTAGACAGCTTGAGAATGTCCCTTACTTCTGACACAGTACACCCATACAGCCTGCCCTAGCTTTGTCAACCCTTCCATCTGGCACAGAAAAATCTTCACATTCACTTTCCTAGTGGTCACTAGAGAGTTAGAGACTCACAAGACCAGGACAGAACCACATCTCAGAAGTGCTTACTGGAAAGCTAGGAAGTCCATCTGCTTGTAGAAAGTTTTGCCTTGTTGACAAGTACAGTGATGTGTGCCCCTTGGAGCAACATAACCTCCCGCTCTTCCTGCAAGTGGTTGCAGGACAATAAGAGAACTAAGTAGTGACTTGACCCTAGTACTGTGAGAACCATCCTTCAAAGTCTAAAGTGCCTGAAGAAGGAAAACAGTTCTGGGAGACAAAGGTCAGGTATGAGGGAGTTTGTAAAACCTTATGAATGGCTCTGTGATATTTTATGACCTTTGGCTATGAAAATTAACCTTCTACATGTTAGATGCTAGAGGATCCACACCTCCTGTTTAACACCATACTGAGACATTGCCCTTTTTGATGGATACTGGAACAACAGATGAAAACTCCCTACCTGTTTAAATCCTAGTATGTGCAGCTTGTTACAGGGATACTTTCTGGTACCTCTGACTGCATTCCACCTTTCATAGTAAGGGTGGGATTCTTTTCACCAGCTTTTAAAAACAAGGTGCCTAGTTGAAACACCATACCGTTTTGTCAACAGACAGATATGTACATCCCAAAGCCCTCTTATCCCAGACATGCATTCTAAGAACAGTCTTGAAAGTGACCATTTCTCTTCAATGAGCATAGAAAGACTCCAGACAACTACTCTAGAAAAGAGTCCTAACATAAAAATGACCAAAGTTAAATCATAGGAACCACACCTTTAATGTGTAGAGTTTTTTGTGCATTTTATTGCAATATAGCTCATCTCCTGGTGGAAGAGGCAGTGTATTTTTTGCACAACAATAATTTCTTTATAGGTGGATTTTACATCACCAAGAGAGCACTATCAAGATCTGCCTTCCTCCAGAGCACCTCTGAACATTGTGTAGAAGGACTAGCTATACAGGGCATAGCATGAGAACAGTCATCAGTTAATTATTCAATAGTGCCTGAAAGGTATTCCCTCACCTGTGATGCAGCAAATGGGAGGAAGAAACTAATGGGTAGAAATAGCAACTTTGCTACTGCCTCTAGAAGGTATTTGCCAGTGCCCTTGATTTAAGGTGACAGGTTTCCTAAGTGTGTGGGTTTGGTGGGCATCAGCACCATTACAATGCTCAGCACCGTCAGGCTGATTTGAGGACTGGTGCCGAATGCAGGGAGTGCCCCACTGGGGACTTTTCATCCAAAAAGGCAACTTCTTAAGGTCTTCAGACCAATCTGCCTGCTGTCAAAGCAATCAGCTCAGTAGCCAGATCGATGAGGGTTTCAAAAGAGCATCGGTAACTGAAAAACCGTTTGCAGTAAATGGTTATCAAATTTTGAAAAAAAAACAAATATTAATGAGACTAGTGGTCTTCTTTTTTTTCTCAGTCATACCAGAGAGAGTAAGGGCTGCAGGATCTGGTCCTACATGGCTAATAGCCTTTTTAATTTCCAATTTCTTTTTAGGGGGATTAATAGATTGGTCTTTCTCTCCCTGTGTGAAACCATGGTTCATCCATCGTGTCAATAGCATCATATTCAAAAATATACCACCATGTCTGGTGTTTTCCACTGAAATTGGCAAACGTACTTAGAAAGAAGTGAAATGAAAATTTCAGGAATTTCCAACTGGGCTTAGCAAGTTGTTAAAGAAGAGTGATGACTTCTATCGATGTAAAGAGTTATGAGCTGCCTGGTTCTTCTGTTTTATGGAACAGCTTAGCCATAGAGCATACCTACTTCCCTGCCACTGTGGCCTGGTCCTGGCCATGGCCTTAATTTTTCCGAGGATGTTATTCATAAATGTTCTCTTAATCAAGCTCAGACCCAGAATTTTACTGTAGAAGCCAAACTAATTGCCAGGATACATGAGATGCCAAACCCTAGAAGGTAAAGCTAAATTTTGTGTGTCCTGGCTCAGAGAGCCACTATGTTTCAAACCTGAAATTAAAAGTGGGTTTTTACATTTTTTAAATAGTTGGTTTTTCCACTCCAACAATTAAAACTCTGTGCTTCTCAAAGAATTTACACTGTGAATGAGTACATCTCCTTCATTTTTTAATTTGACCAAAACAAAAATCTACCTCTCCTTTTAAAGGATTTTTTTTCAAGAGAAAGAAGTAAGGATTTATTCCAAAATTATCCCTGACTAGCGTGCATGGTTACCACACTGAAAGAGACAGTGGTTTTCTGGGTGAAATGGCATTGTCCCAGGTGCCAAGACCCACACAGAAGGTATGCCAAGGACTGTGAAGATTGTTATGTGCCTCCTGCCATCATAAATAGGAATGTTGTATCTTTCAACTGGGAAATGGGCACATTCCCTATTGATTACACCCTTTTATTGAGAAAGGGAGAGATGAATGATTTTCTTTATTCTTTTCACATCTAAAACCTTCTACGGGATTAGCAATCTCTTGATTCTTGACCAAAACACAGGTTTCAACACAAAATGCTCTGAGATCCTGTAATATTTTAATGCTATGTTCATAGCAATCTCATACTGGAAAGATCTCATTCAATGCTAAGGAACTGAAATCCTATACAATAAGCAACATAACAATGATGTTTTTAAGTTCAAAGTCTGCTAGCCCGCACTTCTGTAATTGCAGGAAGCATTTCACTTTGCTATGCTCAATAGCAGAAGTAGGAAGTAGCAAGGTGAGATGAGGTGATGCAAGAGGAAGAGTGTGGCAACAAAAGGTGATGAACTCAAAAGCCTGTACACTTTTTCTCTTTGTGTTTTGACTTGTCTCAGTAAAAGAAGGCCACAGTTCCCAGCAAACCATGCATCTCTCCATCCCAAAGAGTTTTGTTGCCTCTGCTCACAGCCAGCTCTCTGATATGACATAGCCATGTTATCCACTGCCTCAGACAGTTATGAAAGAGCTGCTTTGAAGAAGAAGCTGTCTGCCTTCACGCGGCTCTACCCCTTCTTTTCTCAGGGGCCACTTTTATGACCAGACCCTTGCCACTCACCTGAGTTATGTTGCTGGGACATCTGTGCCTAATTAACACCTTCTTAATTTTGGCCTTCATCCCAGCCCACTGGTTTGACTTTCTGGCTTGATCTCTGGCTTGGCTTGTCACTATGGGCTTTTTTGATCAGTACTGTTGGCTGGCTGCGGTTATTGTCACTGGACCTGTTTGGGTACGGTGGCACCTCCCCTGCTGGTGAGGTCTGTGCCCCTGTATATCTTGCTGTGATGCTTTCCTGCTTTAAGAGCAGGCTGTCTTTGCTGCTCTGTGATGCCTTGCAACACTTCATCCTTTGATCACCATGGTTATAAAATACTCCTATAAGAGTGCATGGGATTCTGTGACATTGAATAAATGAATATTACTGATTCAGTAGGAATCCTTTAATTAGGAAAGATTCACAACCTAGCAATCTACTAGGCAGATGCATTAGATAGTTATCTTCATCCTAAAGGAACTACTCCTACCCACCCCATTCCTCCACAAGGTAAACTTGAAATATTTCACTTGTCCTCTAGATCCCTGAAGAAAAGTCTTTTGTACTGGGCAGATACTTCAGGACTCTGAGGTCTGGGTCAGATGAGGAAAAGCTGGAAGAGCTTAGTCAATGAAGGAAAAATCTGTAAAAAAAAAACCAACAAAAACCACTAAAACACAGCAGAAAACAACGAAAAACACTAGTTCTATTTCCTTTAATATCAAAGCCAAAAGGAATTTTGCCATAGGCTTGACTAAGAACTGTTGAATGCAGAAATATGTTCTTGTCAGCAATTCGTAATTTATCCTTGCCTGTATTCCTATGTAGTCATGAAACATTTTGACACTAGGTGCGGGATTGGATATAGTTGGGTACCATGAGCCATCTGCAGCAGGCATGACTTAGACTTAAGGCATGACTTAGACTTAAGGCATGACTTAGTATGTCAGAAGCAGACCATACCTGGGTTAGATGCAAAGCACTCATATCAAAGTATGAGTTTTGTCCTTCTGCAAAAAACCTCTACTCAGTGCAGCATTGATTTTCACTGCCCTATTTATTATTATATGTCCAACCTTAAAATGCAAGTGTAGTGGTGATTTTTTTATAGATGAATATTAACATTGCACCTACCCTTCCCACAAAGGATCTAGATATAACCACAGATTAGTTCTTGTGTCTTAAACTATCTTCGTATCAGACTTGTTCTCAGCAGCAAAGCCAGGCTCTTGTTCAGGTCTAGTTCATTCTTTTCCTTATGCTGCCACCTCAAACTCACCCTCCCACTACTGCAGAGTCATAATGAAACAGAGGAATTAAATTAAGGAAAAGTTACAGATTCAAAAATAATCCATCAGGGAAACAAAGAATTGATTGAAAAGGATGAATCAAGAAAGTCCACAAGCAGTTGTGCCAGAACAATTGAGAGGACAGTCAGGGAGTGGAAATGAGCAGCTGGTGTTGGAAGGGAGGTCAAGGAACAGCTTAAATTGATTTTGTTGCTGAGAAAAATGCCTGTGGAACTGTAACAAAAGAGCCTAAGCATCATTGAATTCTTCAAAGTTTGCAACTTCAGGCACTGTTTTCAAGATAAAGCTACAGCTTCCTGTTTTCTTAAGGGAGTCAGAAATATTACTTTTTTGTCACGGAATTAAAGGTACACATTTGAGGTCACCGTGCAAACTGCTATAAACCTTTTAAGCAGTCAATTTCCCTGTCTCCATTTTTCAAGATGCCTGAGAACAGCTTACAAAATCCTCATCTCTACTTTAATTCAAAATGTTTGTGAATATCATCAGTAGACTGCTACTGCTGTGGAGCACTGCATGAAATATACGTAATTTCTATGTACACTGGCATAGCTAATTAGTGACAGTAGACACTACAGACTGCAGTGCTGAACATAAAATTGGAAAGTCACATTGATTTTGGCTATCCAGTTACAAATTCTGGTGGAGAGTTCAAAATTTGAATTATGGTAAAAAGGGTTTTCCATGAGGATTCTGCTAGGGAAGGTCAAACATAGCAGTACATAAAAGTGGATAGTGAGGGAATTAAAATACACTTCTGAAGTTAAATTAATAGCTATATGACAGATAACAGTTTGGTTTATTCACTCAAGTCTGTAAACATATGTGATATTATAATAATGGATATAATAATAATAATGAAAAACACCGTATTGTGGTTCTGGATAAAAACTCAGAACTGTCAGTTCTTGTCCAAGTTATCTGGATCAATTGGGCATGGAAAAACTGGGTGGGGAATTACATGAGATCAGGGAAGAAAAAGGAAATCTTCTGAGCATAGAGCTATGAGGATTGCTGCTGCTCATGGTATTTTGGCAGTTTCTCAACTCAGAAGCACACAGCAAATGAAAAACAGCAATAACAAACTCCAGATACTGTTGGGAATTAGCTGAACTGCCAAGAACATGGCAGTTTCTGGGACCCTACGCACAGATAGAGAGGGCTTGTGGCATGCCACCCTCTAGTCAGCTGCTCACAAAGTTGTACAGAGTTGTTTACTGCTGAGTCACACTGACAGACAAACGTTATTTATTCCAAACATGATATAAGAGGATTTGGAGGGTGTTTTTGGAACAGTGGAAGCTTGCAGCTGCAACAGAGGAATCCCCCAGAGAAAGCTCCAAGAACAGTTAAGCTTGAGAAGAATAGTTGGGCTCAGTCCTTAATGCGGCTATTGAAAAGGCAGAGTGCCTCAACCTGCAGCATGTAGAATTTGTTCAGAAGAGGGTGGTAGTTTTATCTGCTTACAAAACTTTCTTGACCCATATCAGTCATGTCTATCAGATGATTACTTGCAAAAAGGAGTCTGCTTGTTTGTTGTCTGCTCTAACCTTCTGCATCATACCAGCACTGATTTTATTATCTTCAGTTGCTCTCCCTTTGATGCAATCTTTCATAATGCTGGAAAGTGGACTTCGAACACATGCACTGATACATGTTTAGATTTTTTTTACACTTGTCCTGCATTGAGTAGAAATTATTAAAAGAACTACAAGTCAAGAAGACTCAGAATTTGAAGGTGTCCCATGGCAATCTAGTAACCTTCCAGTCTGGTCTTTGGAATCTGCTGTGAATATCTCTCGGTAAGTATCCCTGTCAGAAGGAGCTGGCATAAAAGAATTTGTCCTTACAATGGGTCATATTCTTAAGTGGCACAGGTTGGCATGGTCCCAATAACTCTGATGAAGCTACCTGATTTACACCAGCCGTGCAGGAGCCTGGTGGGTTTTCAAGGAGTACATTAAAGAAAAACCTCCCACTAACAGGATGAGATCATATGTTAGCATAATCTCAGAACATAACAGATCTAAAAGACCAAGTTGACATGTTACACCATGTTACAATGAATAATAGAACTCTCTATGTAGCATACAGCTAGTAAATACAAATAGTAAAAACAATAAAAGGACAGAACCCCAACAACCAGCTATGTGCTTCTCTGCCTCTGCTACCAAACATCGTCAGCAGAGTCAGAGCTCTTCAACTCAGGGATCAGAAAGATTGGCGCTGCTTTTCAGGGGACAACATGCCTAGTGCCAGGAACAACCCCAGCACAGGCAATGACAGTGCTCTCACCAACCAGGGCGCAGATCCAGAGCCTCTGAACAACCAAGTCAGAGCAAGATGCTGATAACTGGGTCCAAGACAAAGCAAAGCAAGGTGATGGGTTAGGTCCATCCATCCATCCCCAGTCAAAAATAGCAAGATAAGGCCCCAAGCAGGAGTGGAGATGAAGCTACCTACAGCATTTGCCCAGAGTCCCATGAGTAAGAAAGCACAGAGAGTACTGGACACACAATGGCACCAGGAGTTTAAATGGAGTTGTTGGGGTAGTGGGGCAGCAGGGAGGTAGGTGGAGGTCCCATATGAGGCTTCTCAGGGAAGATAAGGCTTTTTGGTGCCCTCAGGGCAAAGAAACTTGGGTTACAACAGTAGAGAAATCATAGAATCATAGAATGGTTTGCATTGGAATCTGTGTATGAAACTGTGGCACAAACCTAAAGCAAGCCAGCAAAAATACACTTCTAAAAATTTATCTTTCCCCAGAAAGGGTAAGATTTTCTTCTCCTAATGTTGTTGAAAGATTTACAGTTTAGAAAAACTTAACACACGCACAAAAATAGTTAATTTGAAAATAGTAGACACAGCTAAAACCATACTAGACTATACAACACATTCCCAAGTCAATCAGCAGCAGACAGGGATGACATGCACTTAGTCTGAGCTTCTAGTGTTAGGTACTTTATTCCTTTTATAAAACTAAAGCCAAATACAAATTAACCAAAGATTAATTTGAAGAAATTTGTCAACCTAAAATGACATTTTTCTACTGACTATGAACAGGCATTACAGTTTCTTCAGATGACAAAAGAATGGGCTGCACCTTCGTTATCACTACTGCACAGTAAACTAATTTATTATTAAATTGAACTTGAATCTTATATCATGATATAACTATAAACTTTAAGAGTCACTTGAATGTAAATGAAAAAGATTCTCTCCTTGTCCTGCAAAGAAAAAAGTATGTATTTTAAGCAAATGGAGACTGTCATATAAAATTCTGCTGGCAGATGATTGCAGTAATTTCAAACAAAGAAATCTACATCAAAGGTGTATGGAGAAAAATAATCTCTTAGCTATTATTGCTATATAATATGGATATAAAATTATATAAGGTATAAATCAGAAAACCTAAATTAAAGGATACATATTGCCTACAAGAATGCAGTAAGAAGCAAACCCGAAAACACTTGGTCAAGAATAGTAGGTTTTACTTCCATTTGTAGCTCCTGGAAAGGATTATATGAACCAAGACAGACAATTAGAGGACATGAATCTGGGCAGCTGGAGCCTGGCAGTCATGTAAAACGCCCTTCAAACATTTAAAATTGGCTGGAAGGAATGATGTTTCACCGTGCTGAAGTGGATCATAGTTTGTCAGTAGGTGTCTACATTGTCTGGAGCATCATATTGTAATCAGATTTAATAGCAACAAAAGATGTATGACTCTTGATTGAGCTTGTGACTACAAGGCAAAGAGCTACTCTTTGAAAGGTACAGGTCCCCAAAATCTTCTCTCAGAGATACCTGAACAGAAGTAACAAAGAATTTGATAATTAAGAACTTTTTTATTGCTAATATCTACACATTGGAACAATGTAAGTTTTGGTGGAAATTTTCACATATTCTAGAATAGAATTTTGGCCAAAATAACTAAGTGAAAGCAACCAACCAGTATTTAGGAGACCCAAGACAAGATTCAGATTCTGTTTTCAGGCAAGGGCATAATGTCAGACTCCAACATTAGGCAAGATACTCCAACTTACAGAGGTGCAAGGAATCAACTAGGATCTACTGCATCTTGTGTGAAATCATTCCTTTCAAAAAATTGCAAAGTCCTCCTCTCGGTTGCAGTAATTATTATTTTTACTTAGCAATTAGATACTCAGGGATCTGTCTTTAGAAAAAAAATAATTAATTGAAATTCAAAAGGTTTTAAGTCTCTTCTGGCATGAAAGTAAATAAAAAGACCCTCTGACTTTCAAAATGAAAACCAGTGTTTATCAACAAGTACTGTTACAGAAGAACATCTTTTACTTCTGGTCAAGAGAGATGTAAGGGCTGAGAGAGTTTCTCCCTTACCAGAGGGTGGGCTCCCTGGGCTCAGGGCTAACCTAGAGTCAACACATCTGAGGGTGGCTTCCTTCCCTGGGTGATGTTAGAGAGCAGATCCCATACTACTTCACTGGGAGGCGGGGGTCAGGACTGGTCCCCATCCTGTGGGAGACACTTTTAAGCTGAAAGTCTAAGAGCCTGGACCCTTACTGAGCTACTGCTCCAGCTTAGCCATCTGCTTTTCCAAGTTCATTTTTAGACACTCAATTTGTAAAAAACTGCCAGCCCTTTGCCTGAATTGGAGACCCTCTAGGAACTGACTATGGATGAAATACTAAGATATTTTAATTTCCAAAGTGACTCTGCCTAGTAGGTATTTATAAAACTCTGAAGTGATTTGGCATATCTCTTCTTCTACCAGAATATTAGTATGTCTGGGAATAAAAATGTCATTGCTGCTTTGTCCATTAATTTAATATATTAATATATTAATTTAATTTAATACAAATTTTTCCAATGAACTGTCTCAGCTGGTGTGATTTCAGACAAAGCTGTGGTACTCAACATGTTTGTAGTTTTGGAGACAGAGTAAATCATGCTGGCGGAAACTGTTCAACACATTAAAGAGATATTTCCTGCCCTGTGGCTGGCCCAGCGCTGGTGTGTCTTTAGGAGTACACACAAGTCCAGCTGTGGCTGTTTCCAAAGGAAACACTGATGGACCTTTTGTGCTATTTCTGGGCCATCCTCAAGCTGTGACTTTCACCATTCTGTTTCCCCTGAGGTGAGACAGGTACATTTACTTCAAAGAAATAGGATGGCTTTTTTTCCCCCTTAGAATAGGTCTGACCACAAAAATTCTATCTTGATTCAATAAAAAAACCACACATACCAACAGTTTAGGGGAAAATAATAAAACCATAACATTCTTGGGTTTAATACCTTCTTACAATCAATCACAGCAAAACACCACTGCAAAACTGGTGAAGCATGGATTACAGCAATTTAGCACTTCAGTCAGTTATAAGTGTGATTTCTTGTGCTTGTAGACAGATGTAATCATCCCTTTGGCAAGACCAGAATATTATTATTTCAGATATTGTAAACATCTTGTGGTGCTCTCTACCCATGGTACCTGAGACTATGGCAGTCAAGATATCTGCAATCTGGAACTGGCATTCAATCTGAATCCTCATACTTCCTGGTAGATTTCTCTATTCCCTTGATTTTGCCCTCTCACATCTAATAAAAAAATAAAAAATAAATAAATAAAAAAGCTAAAAATTCTTTTGTCTCTCTTAGGAATATTTTGGAAATCTCAAGAATTTTGACAGGAATACCACTTTCTACCCAGATTTCCATTTATGCCTTTCAGTTTTATTTCCCTATCTTGTTTTGAAACTGGCATGATTTACTTAAAGCGTTGATATGGTCTCACCAGACATGATGACGAAGACTACTTTGTCCACTTTTGTTGTCACTTGCTGTACTGGTTGAATTTTTTGCTTCTACGGAATACCTGGCCTAGAGCCCAAAGACCCACTGTTATCCCTCCATTGAGTGGAATAGAGTTTATTACTAGTCCTGCAGAATAACAGGAAACCCACATAATCTCTTACAATGAGAAATCCTAATAATTTTACTACCCATGGAAATTTTTTGAGCCACAGAACTTCAAATGGAAGATTTCTGATGTAAATCCAGCAGGTATTCACAGTTTTTATTTAATTAAAAAACATTAAAATGTTTAGTCCGCTAGGTCTGAGTGTGAGAAAAGCTAAAATATCCATGCTTTTAAAACACAGAAAGATCAAATTAATTTCAGGTTGTCATGGAAACATGACTGTTGTGCCAATGGCAGACATCTGTAGTTGCAGATAATTAGCCTTAATTACCCTGACGTACTGTTACTGAAAATATTTGGTTACCTATGATGCTTGCAGTGCCTAAGATAGACAATTGTGCTTATTTTGGGTTGTGTGTTATGACAGCAAAACATATTTCACTAGCAGAGTTGACACAGAAATTTGATTGTGTAGCATGATTGCCCTTTAGATGACATCCTCAGTCTAACAGTCTACTTTCTAATATCACTGCATCTGAACAATCTGAGCTCTACATGCTGAAGAAAAACATTCAGAACAAAGCGGTAGTTTCATTTAATATTCTTGAGAAGTTTTGCCAACAAATATACAGTAGTCATCACCTAATTCTTCTTCTTTACTAGCCTGGCAGAATGAGGAGGAAAACAAAATTTCCAAGTTCCAAATACCAGCATGAAAAGCCTGACAATCACTCCCCTTTTTCCTTCAATATGAAGAAAAAAAAAAATCAATTTTACGTTTAAATAATAGTGAGATGGTGACACAAGAACAACAAAACCCACAAAGGCCACAGCTAGGCCCAACAGCTTGCCTACTGCCATTTTGAAAATCTCATTCTTTTCTTCTTCCTTTTACTCCCTTTGCATAATACTGCATTTCAAAAGTTGGCACGTTACTCTTAACCCCAAGTTTTTATGGCTTGTGTAGAATTGTAACACAATTTTTATGTGAAATAAAGTGGTTAGGGAGAATAGAGTTGAAGTTACTTTTTTAGTACTTAATTTCCTTCTTTTTCTTGGCATGGGAGGGATCCAATAATAGAAAAAAAGGGTGTGGGATTCAGGTCATGTTCCTCATATTGACAAAAGATGGAGCACCTTCTGATGTTAGTGCAGTATTTCAGGTACTCAGTCTCTGTTTATGTTTTCCTCTGTGTTCTTAAGAGTGTCGACCATCAACTGAGATAGTGCTTTGTGTTGCATTCTGTAATTTGACCTGAGGTTTTGTACCCTAGGTCATGTTCACCTCTCTGCCTGAGAACCATTATTAAAACTTGTTGTCTTTTCTTACAAAATAAGCAGTTCTGGGCCCCTCCTGGTGGGTGCCAAGATAACTTACTCCTTCTCATGGCCCCAATACAATTGTCAATTGTAACATTCAGGCCCCCAAAATACCAAAACTAATCTACATCTTTAATCTTAATAAGAGGAGGATTAGTCTTGTCTTAGAGAGCCTATCAATCTTTTCACGCATTTCAGCACATTCCTCAGATAGTTCTGATGAATTTGTAAAGAATATTGGAAGTCTCAGAAATATATTAACTCAAGGCTTTCTTTTAAAAGCTGTATTACTAATATGGTATTGTTTTTATGGCACTTTGGTAGGCACCAGTTAAAGGTTTCAAGTTCTGAAATCAAATCAGAATATGGAAAGAGCATTAGAAAAATTCTAGTAAAAGCTTGTCTAGAGCAGAAACATTATCTACCACTCACTATTGGCATCAAAATGAACACAGCTGACAGCTGGCTGTTGTCTAGATGAAAGCTAGATGAGAATAAAACATACTTACAACTGTGCCCTGGGGTAAATATTGCATATGGTTTGCCTTTGCCTATGCTTGCAGTGAAATTATCTTCAGTGTTGGTTGTGATGTAATTTTCCAACCCGGGCAAAACTGAGAAAGATAAACAGTAAACAATGGTGAAATAAAACAAACAAACAAAAAACAAACAAACAAACAAACAAAAAAAACCCAACCCCAAACCTGAAAAGTTTCCAAGAAACTATACTAAAGTAGTACTCATTCCATTTTGACCTTTGATACTTTCGTGGGAAGGTAACACACAGTATTATAGCCAACAACTTCTGTGGTTTCAAGTATTTGATGTGAAGAAAGATCATTAGACCACTGGGGCTGTGTCTTTTAATCCATTTCTCACAAATTTCTTCCACAGAAACAAACGGAGTAAGAGTGTGAAGAACTGGATGTAGAATTTGACCCTTATTCAGGTCTTCTTCCTCCTTATTACCCAAATTCCCAATGCTCTAATCCACAACACATATCTTCAAGAAATATTTTCATTGATGATTTATTGTTACAGATTATTTACAGGAAGAGGAAAACCTGAATAGTTTAAAGTCTTACCACTAAATTCTGACATAAACAAAGAAGTCTCATTTACAGAGGAAAATTAGCCAGCTATTGTAACATAAAATATTCCATAATATCAGAATGTAGATGACATTCTGAAATGAAAGACACTTGCATTTCAGAATAATAGATATACTTCTAAGATGGAGTAATTGTTTGAAAGAAAAGACCTCCAAGCTAGAATGGCTCAGAAAAGGTCTTTGAAGGAGAGTGTTTTCTTCTGTAGTTATTCCAGCCAATGTCCTATGAAGATCAGCTCTTCAGTAAATGAGAGTAGTGTCTTCAGCATAGGCAGAGATCTTTGTTTCTAACTTTGGGCCTGTTTTGTTGTATTGTTGTAACAGTGTGGTTGTGGAGACTCAGGGTTCCTGTGATCTAAAAGCAATAAAACAGAATAACAGACATATGTCAGAGAGTGTAGCATCCTTGGGGTATGAATCTTGTCATGGTGTGATGTTGGTACATTAGTGGGGGATAGAAGCTTTTTGACTGCAATAAAGCAGTGTGGTAGTTGAAACCTGAGGCAAGTAGTGTTTGTGCAGATAAAATGATTTGTGTCGGGTGTGGTGCTGCCCGCTTTTATTTCTTTCACACAAGTGTCCGTATAAACACAATTTGCTGCCAGAAACATTCTCAATAAATTTTATGGAACACTAAGAGAGCATTCATAAGAATCAAACTTCTAATTCAGATAGACTGAAAGAATTGAGAATGAATTCAGAATGCTCATTCAGTAATGACCTACTTGAGACTTAAAAATGCCAAGTGACTCAGGCATCCAATTAAAATTTGACAAGGATCAAATCTCAATTTTTAACAGGGAGCAGCTAAGCCATTTATAGATGTGGCTTTACAGGACAACTAAGCTACAAATGCATCAAAGAGCATTCAAAATTTCTCGTGGATGTTCCCCCAAAATTAAGAGACACTAGATTAGGTTATAAGGGATTGTTCACAAAGGAATAATAAACCACTTTGCAGTAAGTAAGACAAATAGGAGAACTAGAAGCTGAGAAAAAGGTAGATTTGTACAGTGATGCAAAGAAAGGCTGGCTTCCAGTAGCCTTTCATCTCACAATTGAATTCCTTAATGTTTAAAGTGGGAGGAAATCATAATGCATCCCTTTTCTCAGAGGGTTTTTTTCTAACCATTGTCAGGAAGCTTAGTGAAAAAATTCTTAGGTTTAAGACTGCTACTCCATGTCTGTGCTCAGTTCATGATTTCTTGGCTGAATTAAAAGAACACTGATAATTCAATGGAGTTTAAAACACACACACTTCTGAAAATGGACTCAGATTCACCAGTGAATAGTGTAAAGCATAGGAGAGACTTGGTTTAAAGTATATTCCTCTCAGGGATGCTGAGGGCCAAGGCAGACTTCTTCTGCCGTGCATCTGCTTGACCCAGTTCTCATTTGTGCTGACACAGTAGTCCATGAACCCTCCATGTTATTCAAATTTCTTTTTGAGAAGTACACCTCATTCTAAGAAAGAGTTGAATTAAGGCATAAAACCCCATGTATTTCAAACAGATAAATTTATGGATCTGAACTCTGAGCTGGCATGACCACAAGCCTAGGAATTAGACATTGCTGCTCTTGGGAGAGAGAGAGTGTTGATTTTCTGTTGGGTATTTCTAAGCATTAATGTTCTAGGTAGGAGAGTCTTTCATAGTTATTCATTAGGTTGGTTGCTTCTTGGGAGGGCAGTTAATCCTGCCTTCACCTCCATATTCCCTCTCTTCCTCTCAGCCTCCCATATAGCTGTCTCCAGCCAGCCAGGATGCTCTGGCTCACAGTATTCATCCACATACTTTTCTGTGAAAATGTAGAGAAGAGCAGGCATCATGGAAATGTTGCAAGATTACAGCTCTAGAGAGGGAGAGGCATGCTGGACCAGTTTTGCTCATGGAGGTGGTTAGAAGCATGTTTTTTACCACCTACCAGAGTCATGCTGGGTATCCTGTTGGACAGATTCCATTTTCTTTAATATGTGCTTCCATAACAAATTTATAAGGCCACCAGAGGCCCGTTAGCTAGAAACAAATCTCAAATCATTATGATGCTACAGCTATTTGCTCTTTATTATGGAAATAAATCAAAAGCATGCTTTCAGCAAAAAAGCCATGGCTGGAATAACCACTGCCAGGTTGCTGAAGATGCCAACGCCCCAACGTCTTTAGCATTTCAGTGTATGTTTTGGCCACTGGAAACTCAGCTTTTCAATTAAGGATAAAAAAAATACACCTTCAGGTAAATTTCCCAACCTAGACAATGGGATTCTTGTTCTTCCTGAAAAATTGTATTTATTTAAGCTTTAAATTTGTGTTCATATTTACAGGAGCGCAGTGGTGCTGGAACTGGGCTGTAGAATATTAAAAAAAAAAAAAAAAAAAAAAAAGAAGAAACTTGACTGAAAACAGAGCTAGACACTCACATGAAGGGGCTGATGTTATGTATTACAGGACAAGTAGCCCCAGGGAGAGGGGAAGTCCAACTCAGTTGGAAGTGAGGGCTCTTCTGCTTTTCTGCTGTCTTGTTTGCTGGGCTAAGGTAACACATTCCTTGATCTACTTCAATATCTAGCTCCTTACAGCCTATGGGGAATGTTTTATCTGCCTGTCATTGGCAAAGAAAAAGTTGGGAGGTGGGTTTGTTTTTTTCTCAGCAGGTAATGGGAGCAACAGGAAGAGTCACCCTATCAGTCAGAAAAGTAAGCATATTCAGAAATCCACATAAGAACATATACCTCATATGCTGCATTAACGAATAAAAAGGCTCCATGGAGTATATACATACCTATAGTATACATACATGTATAGGTACACATATCTATAGTTGCTACTGAGGTAAACCAGGTTTCCGTTACCTTTGTTGTAATGAATGCAGGCCGCCTCCCTTTGTAGGAATGTTAATTGTTCACTATCAACTGCAAAGCATTTAGCTGATTTTGACACATTTTCAGGATGGCTCTTCCAGTTTACAGAAAAACATTTGTTTCCCCCCCAAGTCTTTACCAATCTACAGTAATTGAACCAGTCATCTCCCTTTATTCATTTTTGTGTAAAAGTATTTTTCTAGTTGTTTTCCAACAAGAACTGGAAAACTGCAATGCCAAAAGAATGTTATCTCATACAGCTATCAAAAGTGGGAATGAAGCTAATGAATTTACAAATATTATGAGAGTCCATAGTATCAGGGATGTAATACAGCAGAATTAGGAAAGAATTTTTGCACCTTCACTTTAAACTCAAGAAATCTGAGTACGCAGATGTTTATCAAAACCAAAAAAAAACATACAGAAAATTGAATACTGCCTAACCCTAAGATTAATCAAAGCCCATTAACCCTTTCGTATCTTTAAATATTCAGCCTACTTATAAACAAAATACTTTGCTTTAGTAGCAAATATTGTGAGACTCCACTTACATGAGATTTCAAGCCCTGCTTCTTGAAGCAATTACTAATATCTCAAATATCTCAACATATAAAGTATAGTTCTCACTTGTAGGCACTCAGGAATTCCAGGTTCTTTACATACTTTCCACTATCCACGTGAAATGTTTCAGTATCTGTATGAAATAAATAAAGAGACTGTTGCTGTGGAGAAGTCAGTGTTGAGTGACTTGAAGCAGATAGTTAGCCTATATTTAATACCTGGCACCAAAAGAAAATATCTGATTATCTGCGTCATTGATTGCACGTTCTCTAACAACTATAGTTAATGAGGCAGGCAGGTTAATGTGTCCCTTGCTACACTTCAAGAAACGAGAGCCTTGTGAAGATGCTTATGAGACTGGAGCATGGAAGAGGCTAAAACATAAACATGAACAGTTGGAGCTGGGACTATACAGACAAGCTTCCCTTCAATTCAGATCTTTTCAAGGGGGAAGGAGTTTCCCAAGGTTTTTTATTCTTTAGTATGGAATATTGAGCAAGCTGAAAAATACTTTTTCCCGGAATACTGAAAAGAACTCTGCCTTTCAAAACTGTCTACTGGGCAGAAGCAGAATACTCAGATCTGTACAATATACTTACTCAATGATGAGGTAATTTCCTTCTCTGCTCTCACTTTCCAAATTGTCCTAATTTTACTCAGATTTTTCAGAATGGCAGATCATTTGGTAGAAAAAGGAGATTCTGAACTACAATGAAGGACATACAATATCCATAGTGTGACTTTGAATATAAAAACTAAGCAAGGTCAAAGAAATATTTTCATTGCATTACAGTGCAACTGCCTGCATAAAACCCCCCTACAATCATAGTCTCAATACAGCTTTGTTGGATCTTCTTAGCAAAAGTGATGTCAAGCATGATTTTGCAGTCAATGGGGATATGAAAGCCAGCACTATCAGACTCTTAGTTTCTATAGTAGTTTACACTGTCTTTATATATTCTAGCTCAAATTTTTCAAAGTATTCTACAGAATTTACATTCCAAATAGTTCAGCCTTATTTTTTAAAAGTGTAAGTCTTATTTGTATTGTATGTACTGTCAAGAGTTATCACATACTGACTACTTTATTCTCTCCTCTTGCTCTCAGTTCCTAAACAAAAACCAAAGTAATTTATTTAGATATAATTCTTATTTCCATCATAGTCTCTTGATTCTTGATGATTTAAATCCCACCACTTCTAAAGATTACTCATTGTTATAAATCACTGTTCTTTTTGTTGAGTAAATGAGTATGTTTTGCACAGTAAGTGTTTACTGGTTACTTAATGAGAAGAAGCCTCAAGAAAACAGATATCTTCTATTTCTGAAGGGTAAATAATTTAAGACTAAGTTCAAATTTTCTGATTTAAATATATAAGCATTCTGATTATGAAGAGCATTATAAGATTTGCTGTCATAGAATCATACAATCGTTAGAGTTGGAAGGGACCTTAAAGATTATAGAATTCCAATCCCCCTGCCATGGGAAGGGACATCTCCCACTAGACCAGATTGCTCAAAGAAACATCAGCCCTGGCCTTAAACACTTCCAGGCATGGCGCATACATAGTTTCTCTGGGCAACCCGTTCCAGTGCCTCACAACCCTCACAGGAAAGAATTTCTTCCTAATATCCAATCTAAATCTCCTCTCTTCCAATTTAAAGCCATTACCCCTCGTCCTATCACTACACTTCCAGACAAAGAGTCCCTCTCCAGCTCTCCTGTAGGCTCCGTACAGACACTGGAAGGCTGCGAGGAGGTCTCCCCGGAGCCTTCTCTTCTCCAGGCTGAACAGCCCCAGCTCCCTCAGCCTGTCATCAAAGAAGAGGTGCTCCAGCCCTCTGAACATCTTCATGGCCCTCTGCTGGACCCATTCCAACAGGTTTATGTCCTTTCTATGTTGAGGACTCCAGAGCTGGACACAGAACTCCGGGTGGGGTGTCACAAGCACAGAACAGAGGGGGAGAATTACCTCCTGTAACCTGCTGTTTATGTTTCTTTTCATGCAGACCGTGATACAGTTGGCTTTCTGGGCTGCCAGTGCACACTGTCGGCTCATGTTGAGCTTCTCATCCATGAGCACTCCCAAGTTCTTCTCCTCAGAGCTGCTCTCCAGCCATTCTCCACCCAACCTGTATTTGTGCCTGGGATTGCCATGTCCCAGGTGCAGGACCCTGCATGTGGTTTGGTTGAACTTCATGTGATTTGCATTAGCCCACCTCTCAAGACTGTCCAGGTGCCTCTGGATGGCATCTTTTCCCTCTAGCGTATAGACCGTGCCACAGAGCTTGGTGTCATTGGCAAACTTACTGAGGGTACGCTCTATCCCACTGTCCATATCTCCAACAAAGATGTTAAATAGGCCTGATCCCAGTACTGACCTTTATGGGACACTACTCATCACCGACTGCCACTTGGACATTGACCTATCGACCACAACCCTTTGAGTGTGGCCATCCAGCCAGTTCCTTATCCATTGAGTGGTCCATCCATTGAAACCATGACTTTCCAATTTGGAGACTAGGATGTCACGCAGGACAGTGTCATATGCTTTGTTGAAATCCAGGTAGATGATGTCCATTGCTTTGCCTTTATCCATCAAGTTTGTGGCAGTATCGTAGAAGGTCATCAAATTTGTCAGGCAGGATTTTCCCTTGGTGAAGTCATGTTGGCTGTTTCCAGTCACCTCCTTATTTTCCATGTGCCTTAGCAGAAATTCCAGGAGGATCTGCTATGCTTTTTCCTCCATCTGACTTATGTAGCTACATACTATTCAGATATCTTAGAAATAAGAAAGAAAAGATGAGAAAAGTAAGAAAATACCTGGCATTCTGAAAAAAAAAAAGGAGGAGCTAGTGGTTAATGTAACATAAGATGCAAACATTACAACTGTTAGTGTTTGCTTCATTCTTCAGCAACTTTCACAGAAGGGTGATTGGCAAAGAAGCAAACTACAAAACAGAAAACATATTTCATGTACTTTGTTGTAAAATTCACAGCTCTATTCCTCATATACGACAAGTCTCTAATGCTCTGCTACCAATCAGGATGCCTAAAAGGTTGAAACACCACTGTTATTTACTTGGAATCTCATGGATTCAGTTTGTGGTTTCCACCACTTCTCCAATCCCTCCATTTGACAGCTAAGAGAAATAAAGTGGAAAAGCTAAAAATTTACAGCTTAACTCTGTAGTCCAACTAGCCACTAGCCAAAATTTCGGTTTCTAGAAACAAACAAATAAACAATTTACAACATAAAATAAACCTAAAGTATCAAAATGAATATTAAAAAGGTTGGAATTGGACAGCCAGGTGATGGAGTTCACAACATAATATTTTTTTGTTTATTGTGCTTATTGATGGTAATAATAGTATAAGCGGTGGTAATATTTTGATTGTGTGCTATAAAAAGAGGTTAACCAGTATGGGAATGTCATTGTGTAACATACTGTACAAGCAAGAGGGACACAATAACATGCAACCTCATGCTACTCACACTGGCCAACAAAATTACTTCTGTGCTTTGCTGTCTTCTGAAAAAGTGCTGCTGAATGCAAATGGTTAATACCACGTGCTGGCTCTTCAAATCGAGGCACAAATTTCCGTGACAGTATAGATCCAATCCCACTAAGTTATATGAGTCCACGTTCAACATGTTTTTTGAGTAAAATATATTGACAAGGTATTAAAAATACATCTTAAGAATAGAAATTATGTAATTGTGCTGCTAGGTTTTATACATATTAATTTTGTATCATAGATGTGAATATGGTCCTTAGCACTCATATTTTTGACTTGTGACTGAAGCTGATGAACATCCAGCAGTACCTGATTTTATGATGCACTTCAGCTCCTGCAGCCATGAGAAATTCTGTTGTGACTATTGTATTCCAGCCCCTGCTCACCTTAACTGCCATTTGCAGGTATTACTACTAAAGGTCAAAAGATAAATAAAAGAACAGTAAAACATTTTTTTTAATTTCATGTTTCATAACTCTATCTTATGATTCTGTGAGGACGGACTTCTGTTTTTTCATATACTTAGATTTGACCATACCAAGAATAAGAAGGTGTGTCTGTGTGTTGCCATATGGAATTTGGCATGCATGTTGGGATGGGACACCACATCTTTCTGCAGGCTGAAACTTATGCTGCTAAAATGCCACAGATGCCCAAAGGGACTCTGAACCTCTTGATCAATGCCTAGAGCTAGCTAATTATGAGAAATAAAGAAAGCATACATGTGTGTGTGTAATTATAACGGTGCATGCTGAAGCAGGTAGGTGCTTATAGTATGAGAGGGAAACCCACTGGGCACATAGTTTCTCTTCAAAATGTGCCTGGAGGAACAGTAGAGGTAACTGGGTCATTTGACTTAATACATGTGAACAGAAGAACTTGTAATCTGGAAGGAGAGGAAGGCTTTCTGGCTATCTGTTTTGCAGTGATTCCAGAAGACTGGAAGACTGAAGGAAAGCTAATGTCACTGCCATCTACAAGAAGGGCTTATTAAGGGAGGATCCTGGAAATTGTAGGAATACCATTCTTATCTCAACCTCTGCATTATGGAATAAATCCTCCTGTGGGCTCTCACTAGTCATTGGCTGGGAAATTAAGCACAAGACTGGGAAAAAGCCAGCACAGATTTACTAAGGGCCAATTGTGTTTGACAAACCTTATCACCTTCTACAGTAAAGTAACCTACTGGGTTGATAAAGGGCAAGCAGACATTGTCTACCTGCATATATCCAAGGCTTTCAACATAATTCCCCATAGCCTCCTCCTATACAAATTCTGTTACTGTCAAGATAAGTGGTCTGTGTGGTGAGTGGGCTCAAAGAGTGAACTATCAAGAACAAATAAAGTTCAACAAGATGAAGTGTAAGGTATTGCACCTGGGAAAACACAATCCAGGATTGCAGCGCAGACTGGGATCTACCCAGCTGGAGAGCGGTTCTGTTGAAAGGGACCTTTTCACCAACAGCACACTGTTGTCCACCTAGGTGTTCTAGTGGACAGCAGTGTGCTGCTGTGGCAAAGCAAACCAACAGGATGCTGGGTTGCATCAACAAAAGCATCACCAGCAAAGATAAAGAAGTCATTATTCCACTCTACTCAGTGCTTGTCAGGCCACACCTGGAATATCGTGTCCAGTTTTAGCCCCTGCTATACAAAAAAAGGTATGGACAGGCTGGAGAGTCCAGAGAAGGGCCACAAAGATGACCAAAAGACTGGGAAGCCTGCCATATGAGGAAAGACTAAGAGAACTGGTCTTGTTCAGCCTTGAGAAAAGAATGTTTAGGGGAGACCTTGTCACCATGCTCCTGTATTTAAAAGGAAGATACAAAGAATATGGGGACTACCTTTTTACAAGGAATCACAAAAAAAAGATGAAGGGTAATGGGCAAAAGTTCCTTCTGCAGAGATTTCAATTGGACGCAAGAGGAAAATTTTTCACAATGAGAGCAATCATCCATTAGAATAATCTCTGCAAGGATGTGGTGGATTCCCCATCATTGGACACTTTTAAGATTCATCTGGGCAGGGTGCTGAGCCATCTTGTCCAGACTGTGCTTTTGCCAAGAGAGGTTGGACAAGATGATCCTTGAGGTCCCCCCCAACTTGGTATTCTATGATTCTGTGAACTACGGAAGAATGGACTCAGTGTCCTCCTGGGTAGTTTATCCGGTATTGTGTGGAGGGTATGATCCCGTCTGCCTGTGGAGTTGAGTGCTTTCTCACACAAATTTATAGATGACAGAAATCTTGCCAAATACATCTGGTAAGCAGTCTGAGTTTTGTTTTTTCCAGCCACGAAGGTTTTTTGTTTGGGGAGCTGTACTGTCAGCAGACTGAGGGCCAAGTGACTGGGCTTTTAAGACCTAGGGCTGTGTTTCAATCTGGACATCTAATATGAACTATGGAATCTCTTTGTTACCCTGGTGGTCTGGCAAGTCATGATTACAGATGCAGCTTCTTTCCAAAGAAGGCAGTTTGTCCTCTGTTTCTGGTACTACTCCATGTATTGCTAAGGACGTTTGAGGTCCAAAACCCTCTTAAAATCTTTCTGGGGGAAGAAGAGTGATAAAACATCAAGGAATATCAATCCAACTATTAAAAAAATGATCAATTTTGTTTAAACCAATGCAAAGTCCTTTCATTCAGGTTTCATTGTCGACTGAGAATTGACTGCACGGCGACCAACTGGAACAATTGGAAGCTGTCAGCCTCAAAACATGACCAAATATAGTTTCCTTAAAGATCTTTCCCCACAAAGCTAATGGAGTATTTTACTTATTTTGATTTTAGTCCAATAGTTGTTAGAAATAAAGCTTCCTGATATCTGAAATCCAGACCTTGCAACATTGATAAATCAATGTGAAATAGCCTCAACCTACTACAAAACTGATTGGGCTGATTTCTTTTGCTCAAATCTATGCAGACACAAAAAGAAGAAAATTCTCAGTTAAAAAAAAAGTAAACAGCATTTGTGATGGTTATGTTGACTAGTTTAAGTAATTTCTCTGATAAACACAGCTGCCTTTTGTCTTGTTCCTGTATGGTTTTGAACATGTGGGAAGGTATGGGTCAAGTCACAGCGACACTATATTCTATTCAACATAAGATCAGTGCCATTAATATTTCTTATCCATCTACATTATAAAAATTATCTAAATTCTAGCTTTAGTAACAAAAATAATTACATTAACTCTGAACATTTGCACGGATTTTCTGTTAAATGCGTCACCTTCCTGTTTAGCCTGACACCAGGCCAAGACAGACATGAACATCATACGATCATAGAGACCAGGTTGCTCAAATCCCCATCCAGCCTGGCCTTAAACACTTCCAGGGTTGAGGCATCCACAACTTCTCTGGGCAACCTGTTCCAGTGTCTCACCACCCTTGCAATAAAGAATTTCTTCCTAATATCTAAACTAAATCTCCTCTCTTTCAATTTAAAACGTTTTCCCCTCTTTCTATCACTACACTCCTTGATAAAGAGTCCCTCCCCATCTCCTTGTAGGCCCCCTTTACATACGGGAAGGACACTATAAGGTCTCCCCTGGAGCCCCTGCAGACTGAACAGTCTCAGCTCTCTAAGACTTACTTTATAAGAGAGATGCTCCAGCCATCTGGTCATTTTCATGGCCCTCCTCTCGACTTGCTCCAAAAATAAAAAAGTCTGCTTTGCACTCCAAAGCAGAGATGGGCTAGCTGGAAGAAAATAAATGTTTATTGAAAAAGATAGATATTTGTAATTTAGAACAACTGCTATTCATTTGTTCCAATGGTTCAGGGTTAGGCAAACACTACTGCATCTCACCAAATGGACCATAATATAAAAAGCAGTTGAAGCACACTTCTCTAGCTTTTTCTTGTACATGAAAATTATCAACTGCAATAATGAAATGGTCAAGAAGGCGTAGTACATTAACAAATAAGCCTCCGTATTTCTCTGCTGATACCTCCCTGCCTATGTCTCTTCATGCAAAATAACATCCTCTCCAGTCAAAGAATGGTACAGCACACATTTTCTCCAGACCCCATCTGTGCTATGTCTTAAGTAATTCTTTATATTGAGTTTTCACAGATATAGAATTGTAGAATCATAGAATGGTTAGAGTTGGAAGGGACCTCAAAGATCATCCAGTCCCAAGCCCCCTGCCATGGGATGGGACACCTCCCACCACACCAGGTTGCTCCAAGCCCCATCCAGCCTGGCCTTGAACCTCTCCAGGGATGGAGCATCCACAGCTTCTCTGGGCAACCTGTTCCAGGGTTTCACCACCCTCACAACAAAGAATTTCTTCCTGATATCTAATCTAAATCTCCTCTCTTGCAACCTGCTGGTCACGCTTCTTCTGATGTAGCCCAGGATACGGTTGGCTTTCTGGGCTGCCAATGCGCACAATATGGAGCTATACAGAGCATTTCTCCTCACTCCTAGGAGGCATCATGTCCTATGTATAACAAGGCATATTTGCATGAGCTTGCTTGTATACTCACATATAGGAATGATATACTTATTATGGGGCTATAAAGTTTCCAGACAGTTTCCTTATTCCAGCTAGCAACTATGCAACTATTAGTTGTCTGTGGAAATGAAACAGGTTCTAGGATGGGAGGGCAATAAATAAGCAAAGAGATGAGAGATTATCTACATTAGCTGGTAAGATTTTTGACACAGACACTGTGACAAAACTGTTGGTATACCAGAAATTTTTAATACTTGTATAGATTACTACTGGATATTTGCTCTCTGTCCTTCAGTAAAAAAATAATAATATTCATACTGTGGCCAAATGAATGGATTACTTCTTTTTTCTCACTTTCACTCTTTAAAAGACGAAACATTGAGACAACTGTGGTGGGCTTGGCACCTATTTCTTTGAAGCGAACTTTTATTTTGAAGGGGATGTTTAGAGAACTGAAGTAAACTCTTTAAGTACAGTTTGGGATATATGATCTCCTAGGAAACCAACTTTCATTCTACAACCATCAGCATGCAGCCTCAAATTTTTACTTATATACTTGGAAACACGTGGGTTACTCCTGGAACCATCCTTCTCAACCTCCTCTGCTCCTGCTTTTGGTATAACAGCTCTTGAGAAACAGAATAATTTTTAAAATGACCCAATCGTTTGCTCAGCTACTAGCCAATTCAATCTGGCAGCAAGATGGTAGCTCAAGTCAGAAATGTACAAATGTGAATAATGAATTCAGAAGTGTTTTGTTTTAGAGTTGGTTTTTAGTTGTGTATATTTTAAAAACAAGTTGTCTGTGAACCCAGTAAATAATATTTTTTTGAGGTTTTCTAAACTAATCAAATTTTAATAGACAAAAGAGTCAGCCCTGCAGACATTCAGGGCTTTATATCTAGGTGTCCCTGCTCATAGAACACACTGTAATGGGGTTCTTTCCTTGGCCACGGAGCCACAGTGTGACACAAAGCAGACCTTCTTTTTGCAACCTAGAGGGCCATGTTAATTATTTATATCTTTCCTTAATGGACCACCACCATGGTCAAGCTATGAACCAAGCTGTGAAAACACCGTTGACTCATATTAAACTCATGTTTAGACAGTGGAAGATGTAAGTTTAATAAGCCTTATCCTGTCTGTGTTTTTATTTATTGATGTCACTTTAGTAGCCGTAAGTCTATCACTGGGAGCTGTAGAAGCTGTGCTCTGTGTAACTTCAAGTGAAACATTGCCTCCGCTATCTGCATTTCTTAAACTCAGTTTTTTGAAATAATGATGTATTTCCAAGAAAATACAAAGCACAGTTGGTTATCATCTAAAAAAGGCTTTCCTTCTGGATTTATGGCTTATTCTGAGCATGAAATGGTGCTGGCAGAAGGAGCCTGTAAGAGAAGGGCAGGATGTGAAAAACCTCCCTTTCATTACAAATTGACTTGTCGATCTTCTGGCTGTGGAATGCCAACAATGAGAAAAATTGAGGTCCCTCTGGCCAGTTTTCAGGCAGGGACAGATGAATGGAAGCAGAAAAGAATTTCCTGAGTGTGGAAGAATGAATTCATAGCTGTCAGAAACAGGGAGCCTGAATTTGGAAGATGGAACTATGACCTAAACACCTGTTTTCAAGCCCAAATGTCATTAAGAATGGAAGCTGGAGGGAAGAGATGCAATAAATGGAGAGAAATTCCTGTTCACTGCAAGACTTTCAAAGACGAGTCTAGGGTGGCTAAACTATTTAAGTACAACTTCAGCTCAGATGAGGTCAAAAAATAAAAATCCCCTGACCTTCACTCCTGGAATATTGCCCTTCTTGGACAGTTTTAGGACAGTAAGAGCTGGAAAAGGGCACACTGAGTAAAACTTACGCAGAAGCCCCCAAAATTTCACTATAATAAAGTGATATTAGTATCACAACTCTAGCATACCTACCTCAAAGGAATTTTAAATTAATTTGTCTTCCATACATTAAAACCAATGCACTCCAGTGGAGAATTCCCTGCCCTTCCTGCAGCTGGTGTGACAAAGCAACTTTTTAAAATGGGGTATGTGCTATAAAGGCCTGGATGTCTGAGATTACAGAGAGAGAGACTGCTGTCTTCTGGCCCTTGGATTTGATTAAAAGAAAGACACCTTATTTTATCAAGTGTAGGGAGAGAGAACAAGTGCACCAGTTTGGTTAATTGGAGTGTAGACCTGAACGTTAGCCTCGAGGTCAGACTCCATAATGCTGTTGTCTCTCTGAATTTCGAGGCTGAAGCAAGAAGCCAAAGTGCAAAGCTCCCAGATAAAGCCCTTCTTTGGACAGATATTCTTGTTGAAAGCCCAGTGAGACTGAGCAATGCCATAAGCTTGTCACTCAATTAGGGTGCTCTGGAGTGACCTCCCAATGTATTTTTAGAAATGTGTCCTAGCTTTGGTTGGGATGGAGTTGATTTTGTTCCTAGCAGCCCATACAGTGCTGTGTTTTAGATTGGTGACCAAAATGGTGTTGATAACCCAGTCGCATTTTAGCTGTTGCTGAATAGCCCTTGCACAACATGAAGAACCACCTCTCTTTCTCACTCTCCATCCCTGGTGTATACGCTGGAGGGTGGGAAAGAGCCTGGGAGGGGACACGGCCAGAACAGATGACCCAAAATGACTGAAGGAATCGTCCATACTATATGACATCAAACTCAGCAATAAAACTGGGGGAAAGTATTCCCAAAGTAGCCTTTGCTCTGAGACTGGCTGGGCATCAGTCTGCTAGTACTGGGTGACTGCTTTTGCACCTTTCACTTTTTGCACCTTTTTTGCTCTTCCCCCTTTTTTCCCCTTTCACTTTTTAAACCGCTTTTCTCTCAACCCACAATGTTTTTTCGCTCACTTTTGCCCTTCTAATTCTCCCCCTCATCCTACTGTGGAGGAGTGAGAGAGTGACTGAGTGGAGGCTTATCTGTCAGACAGGGACAACCCACCACAAAACAGAAAGTTCATAAAAACTTCTTTTTATGATACTGAATTACTTGGGTATGTAAAATCTCTCTTATCTGGCCCCTAATTGATTTAAGGTCAGGTTAGGCAGTGAGCTAAACTGCACAGACCTTATGGTGTGAAGGGCTTTAGCAGTACCTGGAGTCACTTCATCGGAGGTTCATCTGCTTATGTATTTTTGAGGATGACTGGGAATGATTTCCGCAGATGTCATTAATGTTGTTATTGCTATGCAGCTGGATGAACTCAAGGGATGACTCATGAATTACAATATTCAGTGCAGAGATCTTCCTTTTATCATAAATTTGAAATAGTGATGATCCTGTGCTGAATTCAGAAAAGGTTTTTCAATTTAAATATACATCTTTCTGAACTGGACAGATGAGTCCTCTTACCTACAGAACTGACAAAGCAGGGATAACACTTGTGTAAGTCATGTCTTTTTTGGTACCTTTCACTGATAACCTGAATGGACACATTTCAAAAATGTTAGTCCAACCCCATATGTCAGGTGGAAGCAACATTTGGTTGATCTCACCGGAATCAGTTAAATCAAGCAGCCTAGAAGTGGCAAGTTCCTTTCCTCATGACCAGTCTTATGACTGACTTGTGTGATCCCATTCCATTTTCATCCTTTTGGTGTTAGGGACATCAACAACAATCTCCTCTCTCTAAATCAGAATAAAAGCTGCTTCTTTTTTTTTTTTTTTTTTTAAGTTTCAAGAACAACAAAGAACACGTGCCAGCAGTGGATAAGACACAGGCCAAAGTCTACAGGCTTTTGGCACTACATCTCTGTTTCTTCCAGCTGAGGAGTAATAATTTGACACCTCTGAAGCAGCAGGACCTCATACCCTGACAACTGCAGCCTTGTTCTACAGTTCTAAGCCATTCGAACACATGACAAAAATCACAGTCAGCAACATCCATAGTGGATTTTTTTCCCACCTTAGCAGTTCTTTCTCTCCTCTGATGTGGGCTTGGAGATATACTCTGCGGTATCACTGTTAAGCTTTTCATTTATTTTTCTACCCTTACCTACACAGAATGAAACACTCCCTTTTAGACGCCAGTCCAAATTATTCAAGAATACTTTTGACAGCTGCCAAGTAATTTAGAACGATACCTTCTTAACACCTTCTCAAAACAGACCTGACAACACAGAAGAGTAAAACTCCCCTCTGCTTTTAAGCATTCTGTGCATGCTGAACTTACCGAGGCTATTAATTTCATTGAAGCAGCGGATTTTTCTTCTTACTTGGGTGAAGGGGCTTCATGTTACTTTGGGCTAGAACGCACATTGCCATTTACAAATTACTGTAGTTTTCCTCCACTTGTGACCATGAAAATTCACACTTTGACTGATAAGACCTTAACAAAAAGTGGAGTGCTTTAAAGGATATAATTACTTTCAGAGGATGACCCATTAAAATACTTGATGGAGAGACATCTATGAGAAACATACAAGTTACTGAACCAGTCAACCCAAAGTCTTGTTTTTGAGGGCCTGATTGTATCATTTTTACATTTACAGTACAGTAAATAAGAAATCACCTGATTAGCTTAATTCACCTGCCTATCTGGAGTTACCTCTCACTTTAAGAATTTTTTTTCTTGCATTAATACAGAACAATCTACAAGAAAACAAGGCATGAAGCTGACCAACTTTTTTGGCAAGTCTGAGAAGTGGCGCATGGACAAAGCAGGAAAAACCTGGTAGGCATTCAGAATGAAGGTTGTCACAGAGGGTGGCTCACTATTATTAAATATTAATAAAACATGTAACTTCAAATGGAACTCTCACAATGATCCAACCACAGGGCCTATAGCCAGGAATACTTTTAGGTATGTGGCCACCTTTTAGAGCATATGACCATGAGCAGAAATGATTGGGACATAGGTATTTGATTCAGGAAACTCTCCCAAACTTAGTGGGGGGAGGGGGAAGAAAGCTGCATCACTTACCTAAAACAATATGTCCCTGTGAAAGGCATGGATATATAATACCTAGGCAGCATAAACCAGGTGTTCATCATTATAGATAAATACATCTCTCAGCACTAGACATGTTAGAAAGTAGATTAAAGAAGAAAGCTCTGAGCACTGTTAAAAAAACCCAAAAACCTAAAACAAAACAAAACAAAAAGCAGGAAGGACCTGTCATTACTGCAGCAATTAACCCTTCTACTTTATCCTTCACTCCTAAGCTTCGGTTGACTATGAGTCCAAGAAGTAGGGAAAAAAAAAATGAAAAAAAAAAAAAAAAGTATAGTAAGGAGGAGCAGGGCCAGGCAGGCTTGGTTTTAATTTTTGGCAGCTATTGCTTACTGAGTTGTTGGTCCCTGAAAGAAGCTGACAGTTGATATGGAGGTGTTAGAAGAGTGAGGCAGTAGCTTGCAATTCAGACCAGGTCTCCAGAACATCAGATCCCATTCTTAAAGGGGGATGCAAGTCTCCAGTACTATGAAGGGTGTTACAAACAGAAATGAATTCCAAATTGACAAGTTCTCCCAGACTACTAGTAATGACAACTATGGAAAGACCAGAAACAGATAAGAAACATTGATTGCTCCTTTTGAACAGGTCATAGAATCATGGAATTGTCACAGTTGGAAGGGACCTCTAGAGATCATGTAGCCCAGTTTCCCTGCTAAATATAGGTTGCCTGGAGCACATTACCTAGGACTGCATCCAGGCAGGTCTTGAAGATCTCCAGAGAAGGGGACTCCACGGCCTCCTTGGGCAGCCTGTTCCAGTGCTGTCACCCTCACTGTAAAGAAGTTTTTTCTCATCTTTGAATGGAACTTCCTATGTTCCAGCTTGTGCCCATTGCCCCTTGTCCTGTCACTGGCAACCACTGAAAAATGTCTGGCTCCATCTTCCTTCAACCAACCCTTTAGATGCTTATAAGCATTAATAATATCTCCCCTCAGCCTTCTCTTCTCCAGGTTAAAGAGTCCCAGCTCTCTCAGCCTTTCCCCATAAAGGAGATGCTCCAATTCCTTAATCATCTCTGTTGCCCTACGCTGGAGTGTCTGCAGTAGTTCCCTGTCTTGAACTGGGTAACCGAGAACTGGATGCAATATTCCAGTTTTGGCCTCACCAGTGCAGAGTAAAGGGGGAGAATGACCTTACTGGCCACACTCTTCCCTAGGCAGCTCAGGATTCCATTGGCCCTCTTGATGACAAGAGCACATTGCTGGGTCATGGATAGTTTACGGCCTACCAGGACCCCCAGGTCCTTCTCCTCATAAGTACTTTCCAGCAGGTCCACCCCTAACCTACATCAGTGCCCAGAATTTTTCCTCTCGAGGTGCAAGACCCTCCACTTGCTCTTGTTTAAACCTCATTAGGTTCTTCTCTGCCCAGCTCTTCAGTCTGTCCATGTCACGCTGGATGGCAGCACAGCCTTCTGGAGTATCAGCCAGCCCTCCCACTTTGGTGTCATCAGTGAACTTGTTGAGGATATACTATCCCCTTGTCCAGGTCATTGATGAATATGTTGAACAAGACTGGACTGAGTACTGACCCTTGAGGAACACCACTGCTTACAGGCATCCAACTCAACCCTGCTTCATTATTCACAACACTGAGTTCTGTCACAGCATCAGCTCTCAGTCAATCTCTCTTGCCCCTCATGGTGCCCACACTTCCTCAATTTCCCAATGAGGATGTTATGGAAGACAGTGTCAAAAGCCTTGCTGAAGTTGTAATAGATGACATCTGCTGCTCTCCCTGCATATGTGATGTGACAGATAGAATCATAGAGTGGTTAGAGTTGGAAGGGACCTTAAAGATCATCAAGTCCCAACCCCCCTGCCATGGGCAGGGACAACTCCCACTACACCAGGTTGCTCAAATCCCCAACCAGCCTGACCTTAAAACACTTCCAGGGATGGAGCATCCACAACTTCTCTGGGCAACTTGTTCCAGTGCCTCACCACCCTCACAGGAAAGAATTTCTTCCTAATATCCAATCTAAATCTCCTCTCTTCCAATTTAAAACCATTACCCCTTGTCCTGTCACTACACTTCCTGACAAAGAGTCCCTCTCCAGCTCTGCTATAGGCTCCCTTCAGACACTGGAAGGCTGCTAGAAGGTCTCCTCGGAGCCTTCTCTTCTCCAGGCTGAACAGCCCCAGCTCTCTCAGCCTGTCTTCATAGGAGAGGTGCTCCAGCCCTCTAATCAGCTTTGTGACCTTCCACTGGACCCATTCCAACAGTTCCATGTCCTTTCTATGTTGAGGACTCCAGAGGTGGACACAGGACTCCAGGTAGGGTCTCAGGAGTGCAGAGCAGAGGGGGAAGAATCACCTGCTGGTTACGCTTCTTTTGATGCAGCCCAAGATACAGCTGGCTTTCTGGGTTGCCAGTGCACACTGTTGGCTCATGTAGAGCTTCTCATCCATGAGCACTCCCAAGTCTTTCTCCTCAGGCCAACTCTCCAGCTGTTCTCTGCTCAACCTGTTTGTGCCTGGGATTGCCAAGATGTGACAGATCCCTGGGATGTGCTGATAACCTGTCCCTCTTACCTGTTCTCTATGGGGTTAACTGTTAGAAACTATGTGGTTTATTCTGTTTCAAGTATTCAGTGTGACACAGGGATCTTTTTAAGAGCTCTGCAGCATAGTTGGACTAGGCTAGTACTTGACCTTCAGGAAGCAGATGAGTCAAGATGAGGCAAGAAGCAGGGTTAGCCATTCAGCCTCTCTTTATTTAGTTCTCAACCCCTGTTTCAGCATGGTACTCGTAGGCATGTGTTGTCAGCCTACCAGATGTGGTGCTGTCAAATGTTTTAAGAGCACACAGAGACCATGAATATTAGAAAATTGGGATTTGCCTCCCTTTCTAATATCACTTACAGACAAAGTTCTAATACCTAATTAGACTATTCCTCTCATTCAAGAACTCAGAGAACCTGACTGAAGAAGCTTTTCACCATCACAGTCTCCCAAGAACATTGCCTGTGTTTCCAGTAACTACTGAAGTGACAAAAGCCAATCCAAGCTTCTTATTCTTTCATTATGTCGAACATTTTTGCTTTTTTTATTTTCAAACTCTGAATACAAAACATCGAGAGTGCACTATTTGGGAAAGCAAAATTTTTGTTGTTGCTGCCTTTGGCCAGTGGTAGCTCACTCTTCCTATCTACAGACACATATCCCAGACTGTGACTACGTGTCTTTAGAGGATCCAGTTAAATGTCATGGACATCATGACTGTACTAGGGCTCAGACTAGATGATCTCCAGATCTAACCCCGTATCATTCTGTGATTCTGTGATCACAGCTTGCTTTTGACTGGATAAGATGTTCTTTGCTATATATTTCCAGATGTTGCATTCACATTGCTTGTAATTGAGTAGACTCTTCACAAAAACCCACTGATTTCAGTATATAATGCAGCAATTATTTTTTACATACGTTTTTCTTCTTCCAATAACAGTAATTCCTCACTACTGACACATACATACAGACCAAAACCTGACACAAGGTGGTGGTGGAGAGAAGGGAAAGAGGAGGGTGAAAGTCTTGAAGTATTGAAGATATCAAATGGCATCTGTTTTCCCTATGGAAGTCTCTGAGTAGACTGGAAATTAAGAGTCCAGCAATATGACTAAGGAAAGTGATAAACAACTTTTGAATTATGGTGAAAAATATTGAAAAGTTTGAACCAGAAAAAAATGCATTGATTAAGGAATAGAGTCAGAGTCAATGTTCTGGACATTCCCAAAAAGTGACTTTGGGGTAAGATGAGAAGAATGATTACAGAAAATTAGGAAACAAAAATTAAATCCTTACAGCCACGACTGGAATAACAATGCCCTAATTCTAAAGCTGGAATCCCTCTGGTAAAACAACACGAAGGAAAAAAACAGGGAAAGAGGGGAAAGAACATGCCATCCCCAGCCGAAGAATGGGACTATCTCAGCAATACTCAGAGCAGCTTTCCCGAACTAGTCAGTGCCTTGGAACAGCTACATGCTTGCCTAAGACTGGGAATCAATGCAAATGCGACAAGTCAAAGCACATCTTCACAGGAGTGAGAGAAAACTTTTGTATTTATGCAACCAAAGAATGAGTTAGAGAGTAAGGATACCTGAGATTGAGAGTACACTTCCTAGGCTTCTAAAAAAAGACAATCTGACAGGGGCTGACATCATTCTGTGCAAGGTAGTGGGGAAACTGTCCTCCTGAAGAGCATTACCCAGTGTTCCTCCACCAAGGAACAGACAAAGCTGAGATAACTTAGGGACTTTCTATCCTTTTGTTTTCAATACAGAGATGTTGTTAGAGAAGAAAAATGAAAACAGGGGACTTTGCACTTGAACTAGGGGACAATGAAGTTAATCATGTTCTTGGGTTTATCTGATGATTAATTCACCGGCCTGGGGTAGGTTCCAAGAAAACTCTATCACTTGATAAAGCAGCTATTTCAGAGCAGAACTGCTGAGCAGTTGTTACAAGAATTCTTTCTGACATACCTGTAAGATAGTTGTAACTGTAGTCATGTAGTGCTGGCACACCAGAACAACTGATGAGCTGTCAGTAGATTATTTAAACAAAATGGGTTGTTTGATTGGTCGTTTTGTGGGTTTTTTTATAACTTTACCCAGCCTATGCTACAATCCTTGCACTGCAGATACCCTGGTAGAAGCTGTTACACATACAATAGTAATTAAACATACAAAGGTAACTAAAGTGCATCTAAAATAAGTAGATTCTTTAGCCGCTCCCTTAGATGCCTACGTTTTTAAATATGAAAGCAGGAAGCCTCAAGAATAAGCAACAGGCTTGAGCAACTCACCATAGCAGTTGCAGCGGAAAGTCAGTACTGCTTTCTGTGCTAGTCATCATTCTGGGAGTGATAGACATGTGGAACTCCTTGTCAAAAAGGGTTGTTGATGCAAAGAGTTCAAATAAACTTGAAGTCCATGGGTTCAGAAGAAAACTGGACAAGCATACTGAGAAGAACTAACTAACTGGACAAAGTGCATCAGACTCAGGAGCTATCGTAAGCTGGAAATACTCAGAAACTGGGAGAGCATTTGAAGAAAGTATAGTATAATAAGATTTTGGATTGGCTAGAGTTTGGCATCTGCTTAGGGCCACTGTCGGAGACTAAGACCTTGCTAGACTGCCTCAGATGACCTTTAATGTAACCAATCTTAAGTGGTCAGACAAACTTGAAAAGCAACTTGGATTGTCTGGAAAGGAAGATGTGATGTTACTGTATAGGTAATGCTCGGGGACATGGGATCTGGTTTGAGGCTGAATGGAGTTTGTGAAGGAACAGCCCTCAGATTGTGTAAATCTGCAGAACCTCACTGGCATCAAGGAGCTTCACTAGTTTACCACAACCCTGTGCAAAGCAGATAAAAATATGCTGCTTAAAACGCTTAATGTTCTGAACTACAATAAGCAGATTTAATAAATTGCTTGATTCATGGCTTTGGCATCCCCAATAAACATTTAAAATGGTTAATGGAAGTGCTTTTTACTTCTGGATAAAAACTGCTAAAAGGGCTGACTCAGAAATATTTGAGAAGTTTGGTTTGTATTAATGTTTAAAGGTTGGATTCTTATCCCAAACTTTTTGGATATTTTTGGGCAGTGAATTGTATGTGAACAAGCTTTCCCATGTGGTTTGTAGGCCTTGTGCTTGGCAGTGTTAAAATTACCACAGGAAGAGCTTTTTCTCATGGCATTTTGGCTTCCGGTCACAAGAACAGCCTGGAAGTCAAGAGGCGTGGGAATTTAAAATAAGAGGGGAAACAGTTAACCAGAATTCTGTGAAAAGGTTTTGGATTCACTGGAAATATGGGAAGGTCAATCCTTTTTCTATCCAGATCCATTCTCCCATGCCTAATAAATTACAGGATTAGGTCAACAAAGTTAGACATATAAAGAGACAATAAAATGTCTCAGGTCTTTCTTTTTGCCAGCTGAGGACTTTTCTCCCACTCTGGTGCCTCTAAATTAGGTGAGACAAACTGTTAATCTCCCAGTTAATAGAATCCTGATTGCTTCTCTTGGGAAACCGTGTCATAATTAATAGTGCATGGTGCTTTGATTCAGTTTTTCCCTGGTATTTAGAAATATTAGTTCATTTCATAATTATTTAATCTAGTTACTCCTCTGGACTCCTTCTGATTTTATGGATTTAGCCTATTACTGCTCTCTGAAGTAGGAGAACCTAACTATACTACAGCCCATTTGAAAAATGGCATAAAATGAATATATGACATGCCGTAGACTATACACAGAATCTGAGCCAAAACATGTAACAGAATCCAGTTTCACAGTTTTTGGTCAAGTATTTTAACTCCAAGGTTACCCACGTTCTGTTGGAAGTGAAGTAGTTCAGTTTGATCCAAACAGTTGTTCAAAACCACATCTGATTTGGAAATCAGTAGCTCAGAAATGAAGTGTACTGCTGATCCAGTATGTCCTCAGCCCAGCAGCAGTTCTTTACACTGTACTGCTCCTTCAGGCCTTAAGCACTCTGGGTCAAGATAGATAGACCCTAATGCTTCACCAACCCTGTCTCACTCTCACAGTCATTTAACAAGTTGATAGTCCTTTGAGAGTGTACTCTTCAGTTGTACACATTTTCCTGAGAGACGTTGATTCTCTTGGTGTATTCAAAGGTTGTTTCCATCAGGGCTCAGGTCATTCTGGGTATTCCCTCTATCAGCTCCCAACTCTGCCTTTTACTGAGAAGGAAAACAATCTCATGTTAGGAAGAGAGACACAGAAGTAGGTCACCATTCGAGTCTAACTGAAACTTGAAATAAAAAGTGTGAAAGCTTCAGTCACATGATCCAGGTCACTTAACAAGCCTGAATTTTCAGTCTTGGGTAGGAGGCTGTATCAGAAGGGGTTTGTATGTTAGGTTGTCTGTTCACCAGCACACCTGGTCCCCATTGCATGGTCCTACCTATTTCAGTAAAATCAATAATCTGAAGAAGCAAGATATCTCTTTTTGTATGGAGGGAGATAATTTTGGAGAAGTGGATTTCATGTTTGCAAAACACAGCTTTGATGTAGATTCCCATTTACTGCCACAAATAGGCATTCTGAAAGCCCAGCAAAGAACAGTTAATTTCACCTTCAAACATTATCATCAATTTTATTCTGTAGAGGATAATGTTTTATCAGTATTTGGAAAAGGAAGAAGCAAACTGAGTGAGTGGTATAGTCAGTATTAGTCTTTGCTGCAAAATATATTACATATTACGTTACAGAAAGGTAACTGATGTGAAATACTCAAATGCCACAAAAACTGGTTTAAATATAGTGAGTCCATCTCATATATGAGTTGAAAGAGAGTGAAAACTAAAGGAGCATTTGAGTAGTGCTGACTAGATTTTGGGCTGTATCCAAGGGTTTCTGTTCAGCGTGATGAGATAATCAGATTCTATTCAGCCCTATACTTACCCATATGAGACACAGCATCTTTCTGTTACATCCCCAGGTTGTTGAAATCAGCATAAGTTCCTGACTGTGAGCTTCACTGGTCCAGAAGAAAGGGAAGTGGTACACTGGATTTACAAGTGTAAAGGGTTCCCTTGTACAAGGGTACAAGGGAAGTCTGTACCCTGGATTTATTGCAACAGCCATCTTTTAAAGAAAGATTTTCAGGGTGATGGGATGTTGCGCAAAGGATGCAGGTGAGATAAGTGGGTATTCTCTGTTGGGGAGAAGGTGAGGGAGAGGTAGGGTTTGCTATATGGCTTCTTTTGTACTATTGACCCATGGCAGCTTGGAACTACTGGTGTGTGGGGAGCACTGTATAATTGAGATTTTAATCCTTGCCATGGTATTGGTAGTTTGGGAGAGGCATCCTTCTAAATTGATTTGTTATAAATCAAATACTTGCATATGGAAATAGCATTTGATTAGAAACTGCCTACTTTTCTTCAGTGGACGTATGGGCTCTGGTTTCAGAGCATCCATCTCAATATGTTTATCTACACAGACATCCAGAAAGTTTTACCACAGGAAACTGATCTGCAGAGATTAAATGACTTTCCCAAAGTCATATAGGAAGTCTGTGGCAGAGCAAGGAAATGAATCCACATTTCCTGAATCTTTGGCTACTACCTTAGCCACTTTTCTTCTTTTTTTCCCCTGCAAAACAGATCTTATGCTAGAATTGAAATTTCTGGGTGTACTTCAAGTCTCACTAGGAGTCCAGCTCCATACATTTAGTAAGGCCACTGTGAATTTTCTCTAAAGCTCTTCTGACTCAGAAAGGAGAAAAATAAAGTAAATCTTTTATGTAACTGTGTCAAGAGGCAGCCAAGCCTTTCAAGGAAAGTGGATTTCCCTTGTGTGTTCTGGCTTATAAACCCTGTCTCTTTTATTTTAGGAGTATAATTGTTGCACCTTCCAAAACAACACACAAGCAGCCAACTGCAACAGTCAGTGTCTTGTGTGCCTGTGAATGACCTTGGCCAATGCAAGAAAAGAGGAACTGGTATGAAATTAATGAAAAGATAACACAGAAAAAACAGAACAAATAGGTGTAATCACTACAAATAACTCACTTTTGGCGAAAAATCATCTATTTGGTATACATAAACGAGTCATTTAGTCTTTATGACCTTGCTAATCAAAGAGGAGAACTGGACTCTTCCAGATGCTGATTCAGTCCTCCTGAGATAGGTTTCTAAAATAAGTGTGATGAACCATTTTCTAGCAGCTCCTGTAATTCCTTCACTGACTGTAGAGGTACTTACAGTAGATATATGACTTTGACAGGAGAGAAATGCCAGACATTATTTCTCTTATCTATGTGCCAATTACAAAGTTTTTCCTAAGATGAAGGTAAATGAGTTAGGCATCTTCCTATTTCTGTGCTGTGATTCATCCCAACGACATGTTCACCTTCATGTATTACCTAAAATCTGGAGAAAAAAAAAAATAATCTTGAAAGTATGCAGGAGATTTTTTCCTATATTCCTATACAAAACCATAGCTTCTTGAATCCAAGTACAGTTAAAATTTCTTATAAAAATAAAAATTTTTAGTTGCTTAGTTGTATTTCTTCTTCAGTCAGCTAATGAAGGAAACTGATAAACAGGAAGTAAAATCAGAATTTTCCTTGAAAAGACTTTTTATAAAATGTTACAGAATCTTTTCCTTCTCCAGAAATTCTTGTTTGTCACTTGTCAGTACAGAGGAAGAACAACAAAACTTGAAAATAGATGAGATGTTGCACCCTTTTACTAGGACATCAGGGTTCAATTGCTTTTGCTGCCTAATGTAAAAGAGGTATTTTTAGGCAAATGAAAGGAAGCAGTTGCCTCTAATTTCCTTTCACATTCCAATATTTTTTTTATCCTCGGGTTGGCTTTCACCTATTATCATATTTTTTAAGATATCTGTGTACGACAGTTTTCACTTCAGAATCATTTTTCAGCTGTGTAATTAGAGAAGGAATATTTTACCATTATACTATCTAATGTCTAGCAGAAAAGCACCTGGATACTTCTAAGAGCTACCTTTACATAATTTGTTAAAATAAAACCAAGAAACTAAAACATTTACTTCTCATTTGAATTAGAATTTCTCTCTAATTTAGAAAGCCTTTCAATTGGATGATCAGCATTACATTTGTACATACGATGCAGAAAAAACAAGCTATGAGTATACAAGTTTAGCATGCCAGCATGCGTGTGCACATGTAGCAAAAGGATAAGCAAAGTCTACAAACATCAAGCAAATGACAAACCTAGCTGATAATAGCACCTGCAATGCAAAAGCTTAACTGTTGCAACATCGGAAAACAATTTCTATCCTGTCACACTAAGAGTCTCATTCCCGCTTTGAAATTCTGCATGCTTTTGTGGGGATCTAATATTAAATTAAACTTTGAGGAAACTTCTGCAGAAATGCACTGAGGAAGAATATGATTCTTCAAGTTTAAATTCTAGAGAGAACTGAGAAAAAAAAATCATACTTTTTCCACAACAAATATGTAACTTTAGAACAATCACATCGTTCTTTGCTACTAGTCGTTTATTTTGCAAGAAACCTATTCTCCTACGGAGCTCTTTCTGCCTAATTTTTAACATTGCTTACATTTTCTTGCTTCCTTTCTTAATTGGTCTGCTGGGCTCATGCAGGTTCTTGCACATGAGCAGCACTTGGAGCCACTGGGCTACGCACGCTGCCTCTGATGAAATTATCGGTCAAGCTATTGACCCCCAAATATTCTTCAGCCTCAGGATTTCCTTCAGGCAGTGCAAGATTGAGCTCATGTTGTTGGTCAAGGATAAAAGAGGAATGCTGGTTAAAATAGTAGATGATGACAGAGAGATTGTCTGGATTTTATATTTAACTAGGTCAATCATGTGCCAGTGAAAGTGACAGCTGAGGTGTCCAATTAAAGTCATAAAGTGATTTGGTCTTGCTGATGAGAACCACTTCCCTCCAGGCTGTGCCAGGATAACCCAGTCCAGAGCTACTTCTGACTCTGTCCTTCCATTCTTTCTCTGATATCTCTCCATAGATTCCTTTGACCGTATCTGCTACTTCCTTTGCAGCATACTTCAGCACCAGCTCATCTCATCTGCCTGATGTTCCTGTCCTGGCTGTCTCTCACATCCCATCTACCTCCTGATGATTCAGCATAGCTCTCTTACATAACTGTATGAAGACATTTCCATTACAGGGTCATTTAGAGTACATAACACCCAGTTATTTGGTCTGCAGCATTGTGGGTCGCTCGGAGATGAAACCAAAATTTTCTAATGCTGAATGGGGGTGGTAGATTATCAAACCCCATGAAGAAAAAGCAGCTGTGTGCAATACATACAATGCACCTGTTTTTCCTTTATTAGGAAAGCAACAATCTCACGTAATCCTCTTTTTCAATGAAAATATAGTATGTGCCATTTCTTTAGACAAGAAATATTAAACTGTGGTGATTAAACCAGACCATATTTTTACTTGCAGGAACAGATAATTTGCACCCAAGAATATTAAAACAATTGTCCAAGGAGATCTCAGAAGCATTAATAATATTGATTTTTAAGAATCTAGAATACAAAGAAATTCTAGAGGTGTGATAAGAAACAACTGCTGATAATAGTTAAGAATTCAGTTGGGGAAACCAGGGCAAGTACAAGATGAGCCTGCCACTGGTCTTTGGCAAAATCACAGAGAGGCTGCTATGCAACACTATCCAAAAGGAATGAAGAAAGATGAAAGATATGCTGTTATGAAAGGCTTATGTTTGCTTTCTGATTATTTCCTTTCTTCTCAAGACTACAGATTTTATAGTTTGAGATAGTTTTATAGACATCATGTTTTTAGCACTTTATAAAACATTTGATACAGTCCTGTGTGACTTAGATTTTCATCTGAAAAATGAATAAATAATACTAGCAAAAGTGAGTATCAGTATAGCTTATGTTAAAGATATCAAAGGTTAACAGATCACAGTAATTTTCGTAACAAAGAGGATGATCTGACAGTACCATTTCTACAGGTATCCCGTAGGCTCTTTTTCCTGGCTGAATGTTACTCAGCATCTTTATCTGAGATATCAAAGATTGGCAGCAAGATTTAAAAATGTATGTTAAAAGCTATTGGAACTACAAGTGATATCAGAAAGACATTACATTAATCTGTATACAATTTAACAGAGATCATATGGTAAAATGGGCTTACTTAAGACACATGCATTTTAAAAACCATTAAGATCTTCATGGTATCTCCATGACTGGAGATTAAGCCTTTAAGACAAACAATCTAGTAATGCAAATTCGTAGCTCTGAAAAACTTGAGGATTCTAGCAAATGACGGTTTGTAAGTTCTGGTGAGATATTGAGACTGTCTTTGTAGGCATAATTTTTGATTACGAAAGAAGGAGTCTACTGAGTAGTAAAAGAAAAGGAATATTACCCTTCTATCATCTGGCACCAGGGAGAGTTTTTGGGGAGTCATCTATCCAGTTTGCTGTCTAGACTGGCAAAAGAATGTAGAAAAACTGGAAAGTGCTAAGAAAGAGCTAGGAAAATGACCTGAGATTACAAATACCTGTCCCACAGTGTGAAACAGGTTTGGAAATATCACATTCTGAAAGTAATTTCAGATAAGAGATAGATTTCTAATCTAGTAGAAGGAGATGTAAGTAAGATTCAGTGACTAGAAGATGCAGTTAGACATAATCCAGGCTGGGAGTTTGTCTTCTAAGCAGGGTGACAAATGAACCATTGGGATTATTATGCACTGGTTCTCATTCGGAATTTTCAATACAACCCAGACCTGGACACGTGGAATCAGTCAGTGGGAGCTCTGGGCTTGAAGCAGAAATTTCTGGGTAAGATGCTGCAGCCTGGACTATGTAAGAGTCGGTAGTTTATAATTTTCCCATGTAGTTTTTGAAACCTCGGAAAAACTCGGTTTATGTGTTTTGGAAAACAGGACCAGAGTTCTTGTGTCTCCAGAAGAGATACAGCCAATACAGGCATCCACTGATGTGCAGTCTGCAGACTAAAAGATGTGGAAGAGTTAGATGAGGAAGGTGCCCCACTGGATTGTTTAAATTCACTATATATGTGGCAGATCTGAACGATCTTTTAATGTACATTAAAATTATTCTGTAGGCAGTTATATACTGTGAAGCCAAAACATTTCCTTTCCTTCACCTCCTCCCTCCCAAGCCCTAAGGCTTTCATTTACAGTAGAAAAATGGAGCCAGTAAATCTATACTGTTCTATAAACAGGGTAGCACAATGTCTGTTAAAATTCTGGGCAATTTCTTGTAATCATATATACTTAAGTAAAATTTACATGATCATTACAGGCAGCTTCTGGGCAATGGCTCTTTGTCAGCCTATAGTGATTAGCACATCAGTGCTGCCAGGACAAAATTCTGTCAGCACCACAAGAAGCAATTTCATCAGGTTTCTTTTTACACAGACTTGCGGCTCACACTGGCCCTGCAACCTACTAGACTTCTTTTTTTTTTTTTTTTTTTTCTCCCCGTAGCCATGCAGTCTGACTCTTCAGATGGAAATTAAAACAATTTCAAGAATGAAGAGTTCTACCCTGCTTCTAAAAATAGCCCCGATCTTCAGCAGGGGATGTGATTCCTTAGCCATGTGCAACAAAGATGACCTCTTTGTCAGGTCTAGCCTGCAGCAGGAGGTGTCTGCTCCTGGTCTACTTTTACACAGGTTCAAAAATAAACAGCAAGTTCCTCTGGCTGGCCTCCCTTGCCAAAGGCAGGCAAGGAACATTCTGTACAAGGAAGCACTCACAATCATTCGAGGGGCCAGCTCTAATGAAGTTAATTGATTCATCAGTGATGTGTGTTGAGCATTAATGCTTTATTAATACTTTCACAGGCTGCACAGCTACATATTATATTAGTGCACAGTAAACATAATATTGTACATTTGGGATATCCTACAGACGTGAGCTGAAAGAGAATGCACTTATTTTTACAAAATGGAGTCTTTGTGCTCAGATCTGAAACTTATGTAACATGCCAGGGACACCACAATATATCATTCCTTTTCTAAAAACAGTTGAATAAACTAGAAATGTCTGTGATATTCTACAGGGAAAAAAAAATCCTAATTAAAAAAGGTCACTCGAGTCCTATATGAATTACATCTTTTGGAAAAACAAAACAGGGAAAGGAAAAATTTAAAGTTAAAGCAACATGAAAGTCATTGCAATATGAGCATGGTGGAAAATTAACCCCTCTATTAATGGTCTGTATCCAGGAATTAGAAAACTACATTACAGTGTAGGCACATTGAAATTTGAGTGTTCTTCAGAACAGGGTCCCAGTGCCTCATTCCAGCAATGCAAAAGGCTTAGATGGGGTAAAACAAAAAGGTATATCAAAAGATGTTTTTGTGAGAGAGATGTAGAACAAGAATCTGGACATACATCTTTGACCTTGACACCCGGGAAACAAGTGAAGTGCAAACACTGTACATACTTCACCCTGTCCCAGTTGTATCACCGTGTTGTGATTAACGAATCCAGAGACATGGAATAACACTGCTGATAATGCCTGGGCTGGAGACCCATCATTTAGGTTTAGGAGAGAAACATCAGAGGAAAGATGGTGCTGTGTCTCCCTGTAATGACCTTCCCCTGGCACCGCTTATCAGCAGCTTAGCTATGTACAGTATGATGGCCTCCATAATACTAGGTCAAGAGACAAAGTTGCTTGAGAGACAGAGTCTAAAGTCAGGGAAGTTTTTCACAAGTTAGAGTCATTATCTCCTTTAAAGCAAGTGGTAACACTGAAAATGTTTTATTCCTGTTGTTGGTTTATGTGATAAAAGCTCAACTCCGCACACAGAGGCACCAAAGAGGCAAAGGCAGGTAGGAAAACCTAGCTAACACCCTGATATGACTACTATCTCAGGAGTCATCAGACCACCAGTAGCTCATCTCTGCACACATGAAAAAGCAGAGAGGCACAGCAGCAGGTAAGGACACCCCAACAACCTAGTCAGCCCCATGGTCCAGCAGTGGCACTCTGGGCTGCATCAAAAGATGCGTTGCTAGCAGATCCAGAGAGGTGATTCTGCCAGTTTACTCTGTTCTGATGAGACCCCACCTGGAATGCAGTGTATAAGTCTGGAGCTCTCAATATAGGAAGGACACGGACCTGATGGAGCAGGTCTGGAGGAGGGCCACGAAAATGATCAGGGGGGTGGAGCACCTCTAACGCTATGAGGACAGGCTCAGGGAGCTGAGGTTGTTCAGCCTGCCTGAAGAGAAGGCTCCAGAGACACCCAATAGCAACTTCCTGGTAGTCGAAGGGGACCTACAAGAAGGCGGAGAAGAGTCTGTTTACGAAGGCCAGCAGTGACAGGATGAGAGGCAATGGCTTTGAGTTGGAGAAGAGCAAATTTAGACTGGATATTAGGAACAAGTTCTTTATTCTGATGGTGGTGGAACACTGGAACAGGTTGCCCAGGGAGGTGGTTGAGGCCCCTTCCCTGTAGATACTCAAGATGAGGTTGGATGAGGTCCTGGGCAACCTGGTCTAGTTGTGGATGTCCCTGCTGACTGCAGGGAGGTAAGACTAGACCTTTAGAGGTCCCTTCCAGCCCTGATCTTTCTATGGTTCTATGATTTCTCTGTGGGACACTTGACAGGATGCAGGGGAAGTGTATCTTGGGACTGTACAAAATTTACTGTGGGATGTTTAATGGAGGAAGCGAAAGCTGGGAAAGTGAGAGGTCAAGCTGGTGTGGGAAGGAGGAAGTGTGCAAATGCAGAAGAAAAGGGGCCAAAAGGGGCTGATGACATGTGAACTGGTTCGTGTCTGGCCATGCCCTCTGTCTGATCAGCCCAGTCTGTCCTGTCTTCCAAATATACGCTACTTCTGGGTGACAGGCTGTTCTGTGTGCATGTGTATGCATGGAATGTATGCAAGTGGCAGCCCCTGAGAGGAGGCCACTAATCAGAGAGCGCAGGTCGGAGGGCCTGTGCATCCATGGTGCTGGCAAGTACAGCAAGTCAGGGTGTGCATGCTAGTATGTGACTGTTAGCAAATATCACAAACTGGATTAGGCATTGAGTGGGTGAAGTGGCCTCAGAGCCAGGTGTGTGTGTCTCTGAGTGGAGCAGAAGGAGGCACCTTGAGGAGCTGGCTATCAGGGAATCCTTCGTGTGTGTCCGTGTGTGTGTGTGTGTGCTTGCATGCTTCTGAGCAGGGGGAGGCAAAGGTTCAAGGCACACCTTCTGGATAGATTGTGAGAGAGGCTAGTCTAGTGTGAGGGTCTGTAGAGATAGGATAGGTACACGTGTACACATCGAAAACTGAGTGGGCAAGAATAATGCTGATCATTTCTCAGAACACAGGGACAAGATGACATCCATTGAACATGAAATTAAATGTTTTGCTGTTAAATACAACGCATCTCCTCAGGGAAACTCAGAGTCGTGGTGTGTTACTGAGGATAATCAGCCACCAAAGAGCCAAAAAGAAAAAGAGCAAAGTATTATGACTACGCAGTTTCAGTCTTCAAGGTGTAAAAACCAAACTTTAAGTACCTCAAATCAGAAAAAAATATTTCCTCTCTGAGGGGTACACTATAATTTCCCATGATGGACTTGACTAGCTCTTAGGATTCCTTAGTACTTCTTGTGGTGAGAAGCAAAGTCTACTTTCCCTGTGTGTAGGAAGCTATCTTTTCTTCAACAGTGTTAAAATCTAATCTAAATCATTTCAGCATTTTCTGCAGTAATGATTAAGTAAAGAACTTGACCATGGACATTAAGGGAAGACTGCAAGCAGAGATGGGGAGAAGTGCCCAGAAGAGTGTTATTATAGGTATATTATTCAGTGATCTACTGGGTCTTACTGACTACATTTTTCTAAAAGAACACCCAAACGGATTCTGGATATTACTAAGAAGTCTGAACATTGCCAAATGACTCCTAAAATGAAAGAACTGCAACCAGGTCACCTGTCACTCTTGAAGTTAACATTGGGCCTACCATATGAAAAGCATTTAGCAATAAAGGTTAATATCATCATTCAGACATCTGTACAGAGAGACTAGCAGAGCAAGTCCCTCCTTTGTCACGGTCTTCTAGTATGACCTTGTATTTGTTGCTTAATTTCCCTGCACTATAGTTTTCTCATTTGTAAGGGGGAGATTTTTCAGCTCTTCCTTAAATCACAGGTGGCTTTTTGAGCCTAAAAATGGCATGGTGAGATGTTAAAAGCTATGCGATTAAGAAGGACTCAAGAGGGCAAGTAAAATGATGGTCTACATAGAAGGCAAATTCTTCACTAGTGAACTTTGAAGAAGGAGGTGCTTGGACAGATTGGACAGACAGAAAACTAGCTTCTTCATTGTTTATTATTACTTCATAGATTTTCTTACCACTTTTTCCATTTAGGGGTTCTATTTATCTCTGTGTTTCCTGCCTTCTCCTTCCCATTTTTTCTGGCATTGCAGTCATCATTAGACAGGCATTTGAGCCAGAGAATCCCAGATCTAAACTTCAAAGACTGGAAGATAGGGGATGAAAACAGAGTTTTGGCTCCTAAAATGTAAGTTCAGCTGGGGATTCAAATTCCACCTAGTTTGGGGTTGGGTGCTTGTGAGATTCCAGTTCAAGCCCATCTCTCCAGTCATAAGGTGGAATTCACAACATTAAAATTCTTTCCACAACACAAAAGGGATGTCATCATAAACACTGCATTATGACTTCCCTACAGGTTGCTGCAGAAGAAGGAATTAACCCAGGAACAGCTGAGACCTTTAAAAAACATCATGACCTTTCAGTAACAGAAAACATGGGAAAATCTAAGTCTTAAACTCATTTGATTCTGGCTTGGCACTCCGTACAAACCCCTGTGTAAGACAGAGGTTTAGGACAGGGATTTTGGTGATGTCCCCTTAACTGCAGTCAGAGTTTTGCATGTAAATATTCTCAGCCTGAGATCTTGATGTATCCTAAACCAGGCACTGATGTGTCTGAAGTGTAGGGATTAATTATGAGAGTGTCATTGTGAGAAAGGCAACCACAGTAACATCCAAGCTCTGAATCTGGACATGGAAAAAATAACAAAGCAGAAACAGAAACAAAGAAAAGAAACAGAGTCTGTGTTGGAGCCTTTCTAAAAATCATATGCAAGAATCCAGATGGAGAGAGTTCTGGATGCTGTTCATGCCTAACATGATCAGCAGATAGATGAGTGGCTTGGAGACATGAGAAATGAGCTAGAGAAAGTGCCAGACTGCTTGTTGGGATTTCAAGGAGTGTTTGTGGTAAACCACACTTCAGATCTTTTTTTGCTGTGGCCTGAGTCTGTCTTAGAGACCATGAATGGAAACTTAAGGACCAAATATTTTGGGGCTGGTCATGATTTCATGATAGCGATCCCATTTTCCAACCTGTAAGCCATTTTCCTCTTAAGACTTGTGAACACCACTGGATCAAAAAAACAAGCCAGTCTCACTTCACCAAAAGGTTCACAGCATGCAGACCACGGTATTAATAAAGGAAAGGGCTATACAGGTATTCTCCTCTCCCCAAGCTTTAAATTTGCCTTGCAATTATCTTTCATTTCTCCAGCTTTAACCACTCCAGTTTTTGGGCTGGGGAAAGTCTCTTTCTCTTTCCATCTCCCTCCCTTTTTCTTCTCCCTGCTGTTACTAACTACACTGTCAGACTCTCATCTTCATCTCCAAGTGGACATTTTATGTTTCAACGGTCATTTTCAGTCTGTGAGATTCAGCCAGGACTTGTCCAAGTGCTTTAGACTCCCTTTTCCCTTTCACCACTGTTGTAAGGAGGCAGTACTTACTGCTTCCCTGAAAGACAAACCCTCTAAAATCCCTGCTGTGAGCATGTGTGGTCAGGCTTTTGTGGACAAAAGTGGTGGTTTCCTATTCTCAGAGTTGCTGGAGTGCAGAGTAAAAAGGATGAAAGCCCAAAACGGCACACAGTGTTTATGCTAGGCAAACAACCTCAACTCTTTTTTTGGTGTCAGGTGCATTGACTCAGCAACAGAACTCTTTTTCTGATTTGCTCGAAGAGATGAACTGCAATTGCCCTTTGAAAGATAATAATGATATCTCCCTTTCTCTCCCTGTTCTCTGGAATATCCTGTACCGCTCTCTTCAACAACAAAAAACCTAACTTACCTATTGCCCACTACAGTGTCTGTCCCATTTTCTCAGCATGAAAGTGAAGTCTGGAAAGAATTATTTGATGTTCTGATTTGCAGCAGAACCTGAACTAACCCAGATAGTGAGTGTCCAATTAGCTTACAGTTTATGCTTTAATCTGTTAAAAAACATATATCAAATGGGAAACACCAGGAAAGGGAAGGTTCCCAGATGTTGGAATGGTGTTCCAGAGCCCCAGGGAAAAAGGGTCATTAAGGCCTGAGTATGTACTGCAGATGTCGAGTTGTTTTATAGGCTTGATTCAAAGCCCATTAAAGTCAAAGAGAATCTTTACATTATCTTTGCTGGGTTTTGGATGAGGTCTATGGATATTGAGAAGTCTTAAGTGTCAATTATCTCGAGCAGGACTGATAGAAAGTCATTAGAAAGTTACTATCATGTAAGGAGATTTTCAAACAGAATACTCATGGAGTATTTCTACCTCAAAACTCATGTGGAAGGTTAAGATGTAAGCTAGTCCAGAAGAGTGCCCAGCACTCTGTGCCTCTTACTGCTCCAGCACAAGCTGCGAGCTGGATAGGGAGAAAAGCCCTTTTCCGGTTGGATTTCCCCTTTAGCACAGCTTTATGTGCTTGTATAATATGAAACAGCCTTTTCTATTTCTGTTCAAGCTCTGGAGGCTTGGATTTCCCCCAGAAGTTTTGATTAACAGCTGAGCCTAAATCAGAGCTGCCTGGGGTCTCTTTTGCCTTACTGACACATCGTAATATCCTTTCATCTGCTATTTCAAGCCAGTTCCTTATTCTGTCAAGCAGCTCACTCCCTGTGAGAGAGAGCACGTCAATCCCTCTCCTTTTATAAGACCTTACCGAGCTGTTTCAAAGCAGGACTTCCGTCACAATGGGGTAATCCTCTTTGTTTGACTGATTCAGGACCAGACTGCAAAGGACACTGGATTATGGACTGCAGGCCACAAGATGGGTTTTCTCATCTTCTGTATGCTCAGGCCCACTTCAATCTTTACCTGGGTGATTCAAGGGCCAAAACAGTAAGGATATACTTTTCACAGCATGTCATGTAAATTAAAGCACTCTGGCAGCACCAGTTAGAATCTGTACATTACTCCTTGCCACCAGTCGTACAGAGAAAAGCTTTCTATGTGACTTGACTGATGAATACATTCAATTACTGGAGACAGAGGAGACACAACTAAAAGTAATTAAACTAATATACAGTTTTAAATGAGCTGCCATTTAACCATCCCTGAATTAGCTGAATCACAATGGGCTTTTTTTCCTTATATTTATGGAGATTCGGTGTGGCTTGATAGCACTGGTAATGTAAACAGCAAAAACTGCAAACGGCAAATGGCAAAAGGGTAAGACTGCACATGCCACGTGTGCATGAGCCATAAGAGCAGGAATACAGTCAGGCTAAAAGTCAGATGAAGTTAAAACTAGCAAGGAAGGTAAAAATCAACAGTTTCTTTAGGTCTGTTGGTGGAAGAAAGGCCAAAGAAAGTGTGCTCAGTGGGTTAAGGAACCTAGAGCAAGCTATAGGGAAAAGGATGCATTTTGTAGATCATATTTCACATGTAAGAATTGCCTTCAGGCTTCCCAGATTTCTGAGCCTCCTACTACAGTCTGTGGATATGAAACAGTACCTACAAGAAAAACAGCAGGCAATCATTTCACCTGACTGGACATGCTCAAGACCATCAGACCAGATACAGAGCATCTAAGGTTGCTAAAGTAGCTGGATGATGTAATTAAGGTGCTAATTTCTGTCATCTTTGAAAAGTTATGGTGACTGGGGAAGATTCCTTATGCCTGGAAAAAGCTAAATGTTGCACCAGCCCCAAAAAAGATAAGGAGGGTCCAGGTACTTTTAACTGGCTATCATAATCTCACTCCTTGGGACAGCTGTGGAGCAAACGCTCCACTGGAGAATCCACTGCTAAACACATGAAGGATGAGAAGGTGACTAGAGGGAATCAGCCAAGGGAATATGATGCCTGCCCAACGACATTGCTTTCTATGATGAGGTGTTTGATATTGTGGACAAGGGGATTGAGAGGGATGTTGAATGCCTTGATTTTCATAACACCTTTCACACAGTCCCCTAATCGTCATCTTTGGTGAGAAATCCAGATGGGCTGGATCAGTGGGGTGACAAATTGGCTGGATTGTCAGGCTGAAAGAGTTTTGATCAATGAGCTAGTCAGTAACTAAGGCTGTCCCTCAAGGATAAGTACCAGGACCATACTGTTTAGTGTCTTCATTAATGATCTAAACAATGGGATGGGGTGTACTCTCAACAAATTCGCAGATGACTCCAAACTGGGAGGAGTGGTTTATATCCTGGTAGGCAGGACCACTATTTAAAGGGATTGAAATATCAGGAACAGGCTGAAGAAGTGGGCTGACAAGAAGCTGGTGAGTTTCAGCAAGAAGAAGTACAAGGTCTGACATTTTGGATGGAATATTTTTATGCGATGATGCAGGCTGGTGGGTGACTGTCATGAAACAGCTCTGCAGAAAAGCATCCAGCAGACAGCTGGTTAAACATGAAGCAGCACTGTGCCCCTAACGAAAAGAAAGTCAGCAGCATCCTGGGATTTATTAGGAGGAATGTAAACAGCAGGTCCAGAGAAATCCTTTCCCTACATTTGACACTTGTAAGACCATATCTGGACTACTGTGTCCAGTTTTGGGATCCCCAGCACCAGAAGAATATTGACGTGTGAGCTCAAGTTTAGTTGAAGGACACTGGTAACTGGGGGACATGGCATACAGGGAGAGATTGAGAGGGCTTGGTCTGTCCAGCCTGGAGAATAAAAAGGGAAGAGGAGACCTTATTTGGTGTCTGCAACGATCTGAACGCAGAAGATGAGGATGCTTTTCTTGGAGTTATATGGTAATAAGACAAGGACAATGGGCACAAGCTGAACTGTGGGAAATTCCAAACAGACATTAGAAAACAATATTTTTACCATGAGTGGTCAAACAGTGGTATTCAATTTCCTAGTTTCTTTCAGGCAAAATGGAAAGAAGGTTTTGAAATCTAACTGCTGGGTTTTACCCTACATTCATTTTAGAATAAGTGTGTGTAATGCTCTAACTGGATGTTTGCACTCTGATGATGTTTTTAGGAGATTCAATAAATTTTCAATAAATAAATCAAACCAAACAAAGACTCAAGACCTCTGTATAAAGCAGAAAACTTTGCATGCTTCACATCCCCTTCACTGTTGGTATGGGTACATTTAGGATTCCTCCTCAACATCTCAACATCTTTCTTTCAAAAAGACCCACGAGAACACCTCTCCCCAGCAACTGCTGAAAAATATCTACTGGATTTTAAAAGTTCGACTCTTCAGACAGCCTACAGGAGTGACAAATTTTAAACAAAAACCTAGGAACAGAGATGCAATGAAGCAGAGATTGCCTTTAGAAACTGTTTCATAACCTTACAATCAGGTTCATCACTGAAAACTTCAGCTGAAATTTGAAGCTCAAAGTATGTTTATACAAAGAAGGCAGATGTTTTGTAGGCAGTTTTTGGGCACCATTCCATAATATAATCCATGGCCTGTCATATTTGCACTTTCCGCCTTTGTTTGGTCCATTGTATTCATTTTCATTCTGGGTAAAAATATATGTGCTGCAACAAAAGTCCTTAGAATCAATCTTCTTCTTAAATTCTTCCCCGTAAACGGGAATCCATTTTGTCTAATTCTGAAATGTCTTGATTTCTTCTAATGCTGAGAAGATCAGAAATTAAGGCCTACTCCCTAGAAGGAAATGGGAGGTCCACCATTACCTTCAGTGTTTTTCTACCTTACTATTTTGCATGCTAAGTATTTTCTCTCTGCTTCCAACAGTGGTTTTCTCCCTTCCCCATGCAACGGCCTCAACCATTTTCTCCCTTGCCAAGATTTGTGGACAAATGCTGGTCCTTCATTTGTTTCCCTACTTTTTACAGCATAAAGGCAAGAAGGTTTCATGCACTTTCTCTGGTTCTTGGAACACAGACCTGTCCACAGTTTGGGGAACATTAGTCAAAGAGATCTGACTTTTTCTCTGGGCATGAGATTGTTCTTTAGATTCCCATCCTAAAATCCAGTGATAACAAACAAACATCATTAATAAGCAATGGAGATACTTGTGAGTTGTACCTGAATAAGAAAATTAAGGAAGTTTTTATTATTACTCCTTACCCTTTCTGATTTCAAACTCAGCATTCCCTAAATGACATACCAGAACAGTCCCTTTTCTCTTTTCTCTGTTGTGGGACAAGATGGACAGTGGTTGCTCTAAGGAAAGCTAACACCTTCCCAAATGCAAAGCCCTTAACAGGATACCTATTGAACCTGCCACCTAGGTGTGGTCATGTGAGGACAGCAGTGGATGGGACTAGAAACAGAAGAGTGTTAGAGTGCTTTGCGCTCTGATTATCCTCAGCAAAGACATCAGTTCAAAAGAGCATTTGGGCCAGAATAATTTCGAGAATTGTTTATTTAAGCCTCTGTAAATGTCACCCAAACTCATTCCTACCTCCAAGTAAGCACCAGATAAAGTTGAGGGGACATAACCATGAAGAAGGTCTTCTTATTCTAACAACCCAAGCTCAGCCTTGAGTATAGCTCAGCCAACCCTGCAAGATATCTCTGCTGTATATTCTTCCAGAATGTCAGATTTATGATTTAAATGATGCTGCCCATGTTTTATGATGTTTTTGCCTAAGTATACACAACATGGTAAGTAATCCTGGAGCAAATGTAGGATACATCTTTCCATCCTGTTTGCTAATGACTCTTGGAAGCTTCAGATGTTTTGTTAATAAATCTGTAATTTACAATGATGCCGCTGCTTTTACACACACACAAAAAGGACAATGAGGTAATTGACTTCAACCATGAGCTAGCTCAGATTAACTGGAATGTAAACAACAGAGACATGGGACAAAACTATGGAAAGGAAAAGAGGAGTAGGGCATTACTGTAGTGTTAAATTTTGTCTGAGTATGTAAACATAAATAGGGTTTTTTGAGAAAAAATTTGACTTCTCACTTCCTATTTAACACTTCCATTACATAACGTAAACATGTCAAAACATCCCCAGATTTCTTCATGCTGAAAATCAGGTTATACTTAAACAAAGTTTGTGTGTGTCCTTCTTTGGCAGCTACCAATTAAATGTAACTTTTTTAAACACCATTTTTAGAACCGGCTTTTGTAGGCTGCCAGATGAGGTCACAACTGCTTCCTGCTAATTGCTAGACATCTTACTAAAACACAGACTTGACAGAACACATGCTTTCTGTTGTTTGCTTGATTGTTTGATTTAAAAAGAGGCAAGTGTGTGTGGGCAAGCAGAGGGGACATTGATTGAGAGATTGGGAAATATTCATCCTCTAAGCAGTCCCTCCAGCACAAGACAATTTCAGCCACTCCATCGTCCCAGGCAGACAACAGTTTCACTTCAGGTGTAGATTTTTCAGGATATCAGAGTATTTTATCACTGATGACAGCCCTTGCCACAGTCTAGGCTTCACTAAAGTTCTTTGTCCCTTATCAGACTCCTCTACAACTCCCAACTTCATGCCCGAAGGCAAAGTATCAGAGAAAGAGTGTAGTCCTGTGCTGCAAGCATGACCTCAGAGCACGACCAGGGATACTGCCAGGGGACTCATATCTCCCCTTTCCAACAAGACTAGAGCACCCCATTACTCTCAGAGTGGATGGCAGGAAAGACCTGGGCATTTTCCCACCAATATGTCCCAGGATCTTTTCACACGAGGACCTTATTCTCCAAGGTCCCTGTGTAAACCAACACTAACTCATGATCTCCTGTCATACAAGCAGCTCATAACTCTAACAGGCCTCAGAGTGAACACTATGAGAGCTGATATCCCCCACCAAGTCCACGCTGTGACTCTGACAGACTAGGTTAAGTGTGATATTGGCATCCGCTACACCTGCAAAGGTTGACACAGTGCTTTAAATTATCTGAGCCATCAAGATGACATCCTAGTCAACAGCATAAAACCCCAACATTTATAAAAGACACAAGAAAAATTAATCCCCGAGAGCAATTTACATCATTTTCACTGGGAAAAGGAACTTTTTTTTCTTCCAATAATTTACTGTCTGAAAAAGACAGTTAACCAAACACAACTCCTGGTATAAAGTACAAACCAAAGCTTCTCTGAAAGCAATCAAATCAAATCTGTATGTAAAATCATAGAATCATAGAATGGTTTAGGTTGGAAAAATAACATAAAATAACTCCCCGTGAACACCGCTTAAGCTGGCAAGTGAATGGAAGTAGCACAAACTAATTTGGTGACCATTTGATCCAAATCAATTCAACCAGATGAGATTTTGTGGGATACTGTTGTAGAGACAGAGAGTTTCCTATCTGGTGCCTTTGCAAGTATAGCATACAATCTTGAAAAAAATCTTTGCAGTATCATTACTCATCTTCAGCAGCTGACTTTAGGCAGGAAAGCTTAGATCACATCTTCCTTCATTCCTTTCATAATGGTGGTCTTTGCAAGAATGAGGCTGAGGAACTTTCTGAGAAATCAGAAGAATCAGGTGTTATTTATACCACAAGGAAAAGCAATGGAGTACATTCCCTCAGAGACCCCTGCACACTTTGCAGATGATTAATCTTGTTCCCAGAACAGCTACCAGACCCAACTCCATACACTGAAGAAGTGATCCTGAATCCAACCTCATGCTGAAGGTGGAAATAACAGAGGACTGGTAGGATGATACATGCCAGCTCTTCAGTCCTAACAGCCTGTCCAGCAGGTCGAGAGACGCTTTTGCAGGAGAAGTCTGAGTATCAGAAGCTGCCAGCTAACTCAGGATGATACCTGTCTCTGTCTGTGTCCAAGGACATCTCAGATCTTGAGGCCTCCCACGCTGCTGGAGCTCTTCTCTTCCTCAATTCAAACAGGACCTGTACAACAGCTCAAGCCCCATTTCACCATCACTTACCAGAAAGGATTTGGCAGCTCACATACTCTGAAGTTTTAAGTCAAGCACACCAGACTCATATTCCTTCCAACTTCCCTTCAGTTTCAGGCTGCATGGAGTTTGGGGCAGGAGTATATCGGCGGTGTAAGGACGAGAGTGGACAGCAAGTGACAAATCACATAGAGCTTCCTTTGCCTAAGATATGTACCAGGTTTTTCCAAAACTCCACTAAAACATATTTACACTTTGTGAATCTGGGATTTTGAGAACATCAGGGATTGTTATGTCAAGACTCTTCACTCACTGACTTCCATGACAACATCTCTTGAATAGGTCTGGACCTCTTACTGACCCCTTCTTGTGACCAGTCAGCAGAAATATCGATCCTTTCACTTTTTCACAGGCCCTTTGGTTGTACAGGAAATATTTCTTTTTATTGTGAATTTACTTGACTTTAATTTATCTTTCTGCTAACCTCAGTCACTTTCAAATCTGGACCTGAATTCACCTTGGAAGCATATGCAGGGACAGGGTGACTGAAAGAAACAGCCCTGCTTGTCTGAACATCTGCAAGATGTGAGGAAAAAAACAGAGCAAGTTCAAATTACCCCTCCTAAAAAAGTGACAGATATGAGTAAGAGGTACCGCTCATGAGACACCTCTGTGGAGTAAACATTTTGGAATAATATTCCAGGCAACAACTACAGAGAATCTAACAACAGATTGACCAGCCATCTATTACATTTCAAACAAAGTGACTCAAAGGAAAATGTTCCAAACAGGCACCGCTGGGCATTTGACTCAGCCCAAGCAATGTTTTAACTATTGCTTGGTCACAAAGCATACACGTGACTTCTGTAAACCCTGCCCTGGGAGCCACTTTTGTACAAATGCAGAGCACATCCGATGATTGCTTTTTCCACCAAAGCAAGAGGCCATCACGGAGTGCTGTTGTTTCCTCTCAGTTTGTGATGCCAGGTTAAAATTAATTATTTAGCTATTTTAAACCTTTTCTTCCCTCCCCACCCTCCTTAAATAACATCAGTGCTCTGGGTTAGCTGAAGGCCTAAAAGCTGGTTTTAATTTAAATATAAATAATACTCAGAGTGACTGTGTGATTGTGCTAAAAATAGATTGTTTTCTGTTCTAAATGTTTCACTGATCTTTAATTTGGGGGAGGAGGGGAACAGGGCAGTGTGTCCAGGTCTTTTTTGATCTGAGGGTGCCTCAAATCTGCGACATTCTCTCTCTAGGGAAGTGGGTCATTTCTGAGACACTGTTAGTTTATCTGGAAATGTATTTACCACACTGTACCAACACACCTATTCACTACGCGGTTCAGAAATCATGAGGGGAAATCACACACTGTTAAGACTAAGCATTCTTGAGTGAGCCTCAGTTATGGCAAGTTCTACAGCAGAAAAAGAAGGTTTGGTGAGTGCAGTTACTGAAATTTTCCAAATAAATAAGGCAAACAAGTTGCTCCAGGAAGAAACTCATACCTATATGATTTATAATAGTGGGAGTTAGTCCATGAAGGCAAGATGAACCCAGTGAACCAGCAGTCACAGGCCACCCATGGGCTGCAGTGTTGCCTGCAGTGCCTTTGCTCCTTGTAAGCAGTCCATAACAACTGGTTCGGACCCCATGTACTCTGAGGTGTGTGTGGCTTCTAGCAATGCTCAGCAACTTCTACTGGCTTAAGGGTTGCTGATGAGCTCCAATGTCGGTTAATATCAACAGGGAAAAACATAGGGATCCTATTTACAGCCTGCTGGCAGCAGACAGGTAAAAAAAATAAAAAAACCCTTCTCCAAAATCAATGTTTGCTTTACTGAGGGCCTCCTTAGGTGTACATTGGAAACAATTCTGTCTGTCTTCCACCACAGTTAAGTCACCCTACAGTTTGGTGTGCCAGCCAGTAGTAGTTAGCAGTCCAGAATCAACAGGTTTCTGATGTTGAGCAGTACCAGACTACATTGGCCAAAAGCAGATGGAAAATATGAAATGTGACATGGCACCTGATGAATGGTGATAAAGAACAAAAAGTGTAGTGGGGACGAGTGGGCATCTTGGCTCCTTTTCACCTTATTTGTGACATGACATAGTGGCCAGGACCACTGATGTGAGGAGTGTTTCAAGCAGCAGGACTCCTCCAACATAAGCCTCCTCTCACTCCTTCTCATCACCCACTCTCAGCTCAAAGGAGGTCATGATTCTCCAGTCTAGTCACTGACACCCTTGTACAGTTGTTTCATCCTGGACAAAGCCACTATAAAATAAGAACTCTCAATTCATCTCCTTTGACAGGAGGAACTGCTGTTCAAAACCATGGCTGGCCATCCAACACATAAAGCAATGAGCAAGAAGTGCAGCCTCTGAAGGCAGGCTGAAAGCAGAACTCACATGCTGTGGTCATTTTCTGATTATCCTGTCTCTGTGCCTTCCTCTATGTGAGTGAAATTCTCACTGCAAGGGGTGCCCAGACACAGAAATTATGTGTTACTAACTCCTGACATTCTGATTTAAGGAACAAAATAATTCCTATTCTCTTTATTACTTTATGTCAAGTGATGGGGTTCAAGTCTTACATATTCCATGTCCGTTCTCCACCTCATTCTTGCAGGTTCTAGGTGCTAATGGAAAGATATCATCAAAGTCCTTGCTATCTGTAGCAGACTATGAAGCCTTATGAAGTATGGATTTTGATTGACATGATTTCATAAAAAAGCAGAATGAAAAAACACTTAGTTGCTACCTAAAAAGCTATTTGCCATCATTAGCTCCCCAGCCCCACTGCCTTCTCAGGCTAGTGGATATACGTGCCATCTTTGACACTGAGTGAAGTCAATGTGACTCTACTGCAGCACAAATCTGTCTTCAGGCAGAGCCCAGTACAAGATCAGGCCAAAAGCGTGGTAGGCTGTTTATGCCAGTGGAATTTCAGTGCAGGAGGCTGGAATTTAGGTGCCTCAAGCAGGGAACAACCCAAGCAATGCAAGTTGTCTATTAAGAGTAGACTCCTCCTCCGTACTTGGAGAAACTCGTCCTTTATGATGTACCACCAAAGAAGGAAAAATGCACTCCTGTGGACAGGGATGCTGTATTACTCTAAGTAGTTATTTCATCTTCAGCTAGCTGGTGGCACTGCACCCACCATTCCCTTGGTGTCCTGCTAGAGCTTCTGCTAACAACACACACGCATTTCAGGGCTTGACCTTCTGCAGTTCTGCCAGGGTTTCATTTATGCACTTGGCACATACTTCAATGAGGCATGCTGGAGCAGACAGCTGAAGCAGGCTTTTTTTTTCTCCCCAAAACCACAAAAGGTTCATTGCAAATTATTCCAATACTATCAGTACCCCTTCTTCCACCCGCCCCCAAATCTTATTAAAAAGAATGTGCACAGTTATTATAGTGATTCCATGTTGTCATAATTATAACCTGAAAAGAGTGAAAGGTGCTTTTCCACAAAATTTACTGTTTTCCTGTGATTCATGAAACCTCTTCTCACATGAATAATTGGTCACTTCTTGTTTATGTATCACCATGGTACATAGCTCCTAGCAGGCCAAGAAAAGGACACAAAGCTAAAATTTAATCATTACATCCATGTACAACGTATACCCCTCCACCCCCAAACACCATGCTTTTTACTTCCCCCCATAAAAAGAAGGCACACAATTTTTTTGATAGAGGAAATGTTTCCTGAAAAAGCTTTTGATAGTTTTACCTTTCTTAGCAATAATTAGCAAGGTTGTTGGTTTTGGTTTTTTTTTTTCCTTCGTGCTTGTTTTGTGCTTCAAATTTTCCAGTGTAAAGGAAACAACCAAAAAGGCCCTTACAAACACACTCAGAGGATGGAGAAGGAGGAATGTTCTGAGTACAGGGCTGCTGGAAATAGGAGCTTTCCAAACAGTGATTTGTTTATTTCTCAGGGGAGATATAGTCAAAATTATGATTATCAATAGTCACTCAAATAGGAAAGCACCACAGTATGTTCTCAGAGAATTGTTTCAACTTCTAAAATTTTAGAGACGCTTTATTTTTATAGTGCAGTAAACTGAGGCCCAAATTAATTTGTTTACAATGACTACTCAGTGAGTCACTTCTCGAGCCACTCTGCAGTCAAGCTTTGATTTGCAAAGCTCCTTCTCTGCCTTCAACTACACCTTCTTAAAAGGACTGGGTGATTAGCTCAATGTGACAACATCTGTGACGGATGAATGTTTATCTCTGTATATGTGTGTGTATATTTGTCCTTCCTGCCTTTAAAGCTGAGGGCCACCCTGTGAAATATTTTGACAGTAGATGAAAAAAACAAACAGACAATTATATTTCTGCTTGACAGCATCGTACCATGGCAATCCAAAAACACGTCAGAAAACAGAAGTCAGCAGGAAGACTTAAGAACATAGGAAAAAACATTTTGGCTTAAGACCAGCTATCAATCTAGTACAGTAGGCTGTGTGATTTTGCAAAATCAATGTAAAAACTGAATGCAAAAAAAAAAAAAAAAAAAGTTTGTTATTGGGAATACACGAGGACATTAATCTCCTTTTTACCACAAACTCAAAGCAACATCAGGTTTTAAGACTAGGAAAAGAAAAAACACTGAGCGGTTTTTACCTCATATAGACATGAGTCAAAACCAAAGCCTCAAAATCTGATCTTATTAAAAAAAAGGAGGGTGAGCTGTGAGGTTTTTGTTTTCCTTTTTTTTGGCAGCAAGGTAGAAACAGGAGGGAGTGAAACTTTGGCCAGTGGTGGGGGTTAGGACATGGGAGGAGAGAATAGGACAAAGGAGAGAGAAAAACAACTCTTTGGAGTCTAATCTTCTGATTCAAATACACCTTAGCAGCACTGGTTGGAAAGCAGACTCAAAAGTGGAAAGAATTTCTGGATCCAGATCAAGACAGCAGAAATATCTTAATTTTGCTGGGCCATAATCTCTTGAGAAGGCTTGTGAGAATTTGATCCTGTCATTCCCAAACTAGAATCTTAAAACTGATTTGGACCAGCCTGAAAATGTTATTACTTCTTCCTGTGGAAAAAAAAAAAAAAGAAACAAAAATGGAAAAAAATTCAGCCAAACCCAAAGTGCATGGACTCATTACAAGCTCAGGAAATCAACTCTATTTAAATCTCTTTCAGCACCACTCTCCAACTTTAATAGTGCATGTGTGGAAGCAAATATTACTCAGAAGTTCATCCTCCTCCTCCCCTCCTGGTCCCCCGCCTCCCTGCCCCTGTCCCAACGCAAACTCTGTATCTGAATGGTCGCTATTTGTTTTTTCTTTCTGATTAGCCTCATCAAAACTTTCTCTCGGTAACCACCATTTTCATTCTTTTCAGCATTGCTCACTCCAATATCTCTGTTTGTGATCTTCATTATCGTGCCCTTGCACTCTTGTGTTTAGTTCAGTCCCAGCTTTGCTGACTTTGCTGCCAGCTCCCAAAGCTACTTGTTCCTCTCTTATCGGCTGCTTTGCTGTTCCTTTATTTTATCTTCTCTCCTTCAGTCTTCTAACCTTCGGAACAGAGTATCTCAATGCTAGTTGAGTTCACCCAACTTTCTGTTTGCCATTCTCTGGCACTGCCGGGACTCTCATAAGCAAATGTGTGCTTAGGAAGGAAGGACTTCGTCCTCAGAGCAGCCTCTCCTCACCACTGGTACTGCACACCAGCCTCTTCCTCTAGGCTATGCTCTTTCTCCTTCTTTCTCTTGTTCCGCTTCTAGTTCTTGCTGATGATGCACAACGTTGTGAGATGAGGCAAGACAGATTGGAGACTTGCATTGTCAGTGAATGTACGGTGGGTTGATCTTGGCCGGCTGACAGATTCCTACCCAGCCGCTCTTTCACTGCCCTTCCTTAACAGGGAAGAAGAAGAAAAATGAGATGGAAAACCTCATGCGTTGAGGTACATACAGGGAGATCATTTGACTATCAACAGGTAAAACAGACTCAACTCCAGGAAAACAGATTTAATTTATTGCTAACTAAAATCAAGTTGGAAGCTGAGAAACAAAGACAAACATTAAAATACCCTCTTCCCTTCCCACTAATTTTCCTATAATCGACTTCACTCCTGCCTTCCAAACTTTTCTACCCTTTCCCTACCAAGCAACGCAGGAGCATGCGAAAAAGGGGTTTATGGGGTCATTCCAGAACAGCTCCTCTCTGCTACTCCTTTTTCCTCACACTTTTTCCCTGCTCACGTACGGATCCACCTCATGGGCTGCAGTCCTGCTCCAGTGTGGGCTCTCCACAGGCCACACACAGTTCCTTCTGGAAACATCCATCTGCTCCAGCATGAGGTCCTCCATGCTCTGTAGCATGGATATCTGCTTCTGCCTGGCACTCTCCATGGGCTGCAGGGAAATACTGCTCCACCACAGTCCCTTCGCAGGCTGGAGGTGGATCTCTGTTCCAGTTCCTGGAGCTCCTCCTTCTGACCTTGGTGCCCACAGGGTTGTTTCTCACAATTCTTCTCCTCACTCCTCCCTGCCTGTGCAGTGCTTTGTCCTTCTTTAAATGTGTTTTTCCTGAGGTGTCACCACTGCCTTGTCTGAGGGGCTGGGCCGTGTCCTACAGTGGGTTGGTGCAGATGGCTGGCTGTGTTTGGCTCGGGGCAGCTCCTGCACAAGCTCACAGAGGCCGCCCCTGCAGCCTTCACCAAAACTTGACACCAACACCAAATACAGTGTGCATTTGCTATTACTTCATTAATACAGAGCCCTAAAACCCAGTATCTGGAAGTTTGCCTTTTTTTCTGAAACACCAGCTGTATCTTCTGCAGGTGAATTCACTGATCCTTTTGTCCACCTATTGCCAAAATAATAGAGGAGAATTCGAAGAACTGAGGCACAGTGCAGAACTGAAAAACATTGAGGGAGTTTTTTTTACTTTTTGGAGGCCTAGCAGCTTGTTTCATATCTAGGCTACAATTGACCAATTATTTTTATTTCACTTTTATAGCAAACAGTTTTGGCCTGTGCCATTTGTTTGGTCTTGGATTGTCTTTATGTCTAGGCAGATTTTTTTTGTGGATGCTCTTCATTTCTCTTTACGGTTTGATATTACTTTCTTGTGGGAAATAAATGCAGTTTTCACTGAAAGTACAGCCTGTAAGCTGATAAATCAAGACCACTCTTTGCCACCATTGCTATTTGTCTTTCTTACAAGGTAAACCTCAGGTACTGAATCCACCCTGAATGAGTGGATCTTATACACATGCAAAATTCATGCAGCTCAGAATTACCACGGTCTGATCTGGAAGTGGTGAAGACAGGCCTTTCCCAGGAGACACTGATAGCTGCATTGTTCTAAGCAAGTTTATCTGGGTTTTTTTTAATGTCGCTGTAAGATCACTAATGATGATCGGCCATTTGCTCCACCTTCTTTCTGCTCACTGCAATGTTGCTTCCCTTGGGAAACACACAGCAGCAGAGCTTTTTGACATGACAATAAAAACGACCCTGCAGTGCGGCCATTTATTCATTTGCAATGCCTTACATGTCAAACATCATAGGGTTGGAAAAAAGACCCTCCATGCTTGATGCTTATTAACTCAGTCTTATTCGACTATTAAATCATTATTTATTTACAGTACTAAATGAGAAGTTCACATAATGCTGATGGATCATCATTCTTCCACAGATTTTCCCCTTTTTCCAAGCTGCCTTTTGGTCTTGATTTGTACAATGAGAACCAGTCATTTTCTACTCGTTTTCCAGTCAACTGAGGGAAAGATGCTCTATTCATTGTGCTCTGATGGGTGAAAGTCCATTGCAGTTTTTTTGCTTTAATGAACTTCTATGAGGACCCAACATGCTTTAAAAATTTCTATCTCCACTGAGAACCTGTGATTAGCTACTGTTATTTAAGCTCTTTATTTTTAGCCTTAGTTTAGATACATCCACAGAGGAATTAACAGGGAAAATAATTACTCTTTCCCCAGTAGTACCAAGCTTTCCTCTACTTCTTGGCAATCATATTTAAAACACAATTGCCTCAAATATATGTTTTGATCATATCAGCTCTGCACATTTTACAATGTTTTATTGTGTATCAGAATGAGGTAAGACTTGGACTTTTTAATGTGAAGAAATTTTCCTATAAACAGGATCATTGACAGAATTTTGACACATGGAGCAGTTGTTGGTTTCCACATTTTTGCCTTATCTGTATCCAAGCTGCCTAGCAGCCTGTCAGTTTGGTATGTAATAAGTAAAACAATGTGGGAGTGATTAATTCAGGGTCTGCATGATTTTATTCTCATTTGTGGCAGCACATCAACAAGAACTACTGAGGTATCCATACTGTATTTAAACACAGAGGCTACTGCTCTGGTAACTGCATCAGAAGCAGTCTACCAACTCAGATTGCATTGGGATTTACAGTTTTTCACACTAAGTCAAGTTACTCTGTTTTCTAGTGTAACCCACAGTGAGGACATTGGTTCAAGGAAGGACAGCAATCCCTTTTCTCCTGAACAATCTAAATAAAAAATGTCGGTCAAGAATTTCAAGGTTGTGTAACGTAGCATGACCCCACAGTATGGCATGATGCTTATGTTTTCTCATGAGTAACAGAAGACTGTAAGACCACAAACGAAGACTGTATAAGTGTAAAGCCAACTCAAGAACTAACCCCAAATCCTTATCCCGAGGGGCAAGTGAGGTTATGACCAGGTAACAGGTTAACAGCAAGAACCAAGAACCAAGGCAGAAGTGTGACATGCTTCTTCAGGTGAACCACTGACCCATCCCACACATGGCTGCTCCCCTGGTGATTTTCTAATAGGTTTTACAATATTTGATTATTTCCTTAATGCCTTACCTCCTGGGATCCTGTAAATCTTAGATCTCCTAACGGGGTAAAAAGGCTTTCTAGCATTCGTATTTCCAGGGCAAAGGTTGAATGTTAAGGCATTCAAAATTGTGAGGTCCACTACAAGAGCATAACTATTTATTAAAGTGTCTAAAAAACGCTCTATGACTTTCACAAAAACCTCAAGGTCTTGCAATATTTGATGATAATGTTTGACTATTGACACATATACAGTGGGATACTAGTTTACTAGTTTACTGCAAACACAAAATTCAAAAGCAGTCAGTTCCTCAAACACGTCAGAAGAACTGCATGCATCACCTCTCTATCAAAGCTGAGCCCAAAGCTAAATGATTCAGGAGGCTGTTTCTGCAAGATATATTGACACATGCTAGAAAAAAGCAACTAAGTGTTAGTGATGACAACAACTACAATTTAACTCATTTGCAGCCACACACGAGTACCTTCTTAGCATCCTGCTCCCTCTTTATAGGAGCCTTAGGCAATAGAGCATATGACAGAATGAAGGGAGAAGAATTAGGTTATATATATTTTGCATTACATCTGCCTAGGAAAAGGTGGGCAAAAGGCCCCTGATTTGCTTCTCTTACGAGCCAGTATAAAACCGATCCTCAGGACTTCCATGAGGAAAGGAATGAGACTATTTCGCTATCTCCTATGTGTGAACTTTGAAGCAGTTTGAAGTACTTTCCCCACCTGTATCAAACTTGCCTTGGAAATGAAATAAATCCCCAAATTGAGGAAGAGGATGACAATGAAAATCAGTTTACTGAGTAATTCTGTCTCATTAGTCATTTTCAGGTGCTAAGGGCACTGGACTCTTGCTTGAAGACACACAGTAAGACACATGCAATATCTTTCATTAAAAGAATGCTGAAAGCCTTCCAGTGCTAGCAATCTTTTCCTCTATGCAAGGACATATCAGTAGTTTTCACAAATGAAAAAGAAAATAAAATTCAAGATCTCTTCATACAGTCAGTTTCATATCAGTATAGCATCTGAAGTGTCTTTAATACAGTGCACAACAGGCAGCTATGTAAAATTCAACATTAAAAGGCCAATACAGTAGCACAGCATGTCAGGAACCACCGCTGAGTATAAGATGTATTGTCTCTGTGAAAGTGTAATAAAACATTTCCCTTCAAGACTCAGAACACATTATAATCTGTGCAAGTGGGGGAGTTCTCCCTGCAAATTTTGAGTAGGCCGATATATTTGGTGAGAGAAATTGGCAGGATGGCATCTTTGGAGATGGAAGCACCATGTTCCCAGCTGGACTCCAGGCTGGAATGCTCAGTGTTTCTCTCTTTCCTCAGAGAATCTTTTTTGAGGGTGGTATAGCTGATTTTCCCTCAAAGCTCCATTGTAAAGAAGGCAAGGCATTAGCTAGAAACAATGAACAAAACCCTGGCCTTGTTGATTAACAGCAGGAGTAAAATCCACTAACGAATTTTGACTTGAAAGTCAGCAAAGAATACATCTGTTCTGGTTGATTTCTGGACTCTCATAATAACACTTATTTTTCAGAGCACTATTAGAAACACTACTGACCAACAGGCTTTCTTAATTAATAAAAACAAGCAAATCTGGCACCCCAGTTTTGTCTTCTTTAAAGGAAAACAGTATCCATTTCACTGAGCTCAACAACAAAAAGTCTCAAAAGTGTGACTCGACTCTCACTATACTGTAGAAAACCTTGTTAAGAGGTTAAAAGGTTGGCATTTTTGAGCTTTGTCCTGGAAGAGGCCATAATTAACTTACTCATGACACCAACCGTATAAAAGGCACATAAAAGACTAAGTCACTTACGGGCTTGACTTACTGAAGTTTAACCAACAGGAAAAATATTATTAAAATATCTAATTGGTAGAGACAATTGTGCTGTGTGATTGCTTTGGGAAAACCAGCATGCACTTTTGCATGTGTATGCATCAGAATAGGCAGTAACATTCGGTCCCAACATGCAAAATCAACCACCCATTTGGATCCTTCTTAACAAGAGTGGATGATGACCTCGTCAGCCCCTCCTTCAACTCACTTTTTCGTTGAAGAATTTATTGAAGAAAAATCACCTTGAAAACTGTGCATACACATTATGACCATGATACTTATATAATCAAATTGAGTGCAATTTGATGCTGATTGTGCTTGTAGTTATACTTGTAGTTATTTGTATTCTTTTGAATGATTTTGTCAGTCATGAACCATGTAACTATCAGTATTTTGTAGATCTTCCCCCCTGCTGTCTTGAGGTTATAGAAAATTTTATTCCAATCTCTGCAAATGAAAGATTATTTTGTCTGAGACTTAAACACATTTCTTATTCCCAAGAAGATGAATAGACGATATATTATCTTTGAACACAACATCTGGATCCCTTTCCATTTCATTTGGCAGACATTAAAAGATTTCTCCACTGTGTATATAACTTTGTTTTTAATATTAGTGTAACAATCAAGCAAGAATATGTTCATCATCTTGATGCAGTAGTACCCCCAGTGAAGCTCTGAAAACATTCTGTCAAGGTTATCCAGGAATCTCCATAGACATTTGTCAGACTAACGTGTTTGGTCCTCAACACGTCAGCCTTGAAATGCTTTTAATCTTTACAAAACATAAACTTTTCTTTTATTTATTTTGATACTTCATATGTTGTTTTCAAGTACAGATTGTCATGCAGTACTATTTTCTGAAACATGAGATGTTCTGGTTAAATTGTCTAGGTCCTGACGGAAAGCACCGTTCAGCTTCAAAAGTTCTGAGTCCTGAAACCAATTACTCTTCAAACTGCATGAGAAATATGTGAATCTTCACCTTTATTTTTCTTGATTCATTTTGTTGGTTACATCTGAGAAGTTTTTAGGTTCAGATGAGTACATTCTAGAGGATTCAGAGCCCTTCCCATTCAGACCTGTCATTCCTCTCTAATTCTATGAAATCATGTCTTTTCTCTCTCTTAATATACCACAAAATTTACATTAGGAAAAAATACCTTTGTCTCTTCTTCCTCACCAAACCCCTCTCACTTCACAAACCACAATGCTATTATTTTTGTTTTTCTGCATCTAGAGAACTTCGGTTCTCTCAAATATCCTTGCCCTCACTACCAAAAGAGGATGGAGAAAATAGATTCCACCTAGTTTATAACTTCTCCTTTTGCTTCACCATCATGCTCATAAAAATTTACGAATAACACTGTTTCTTTTGCACTAGGACAAGGAACATTTGAAAGACATGCAAAAAACCCTTAAAGACACAAAGGTTGGAAAAATGCATATGGAGAGTTTTCTGAAACAATCGTGCTTTCCAGTGTCAACATCATTGTTTCAAATCGGCTAAACGTGCTTCTGTTGTATCCAGGCAGCTGACATTCCAGGACAGGTTTTAATTCATTTTAACAATAATCCATACCAAAAGTAAGATGCTCTCATTTGTACAACTCTTTGACCCCAACAAACTTCATCCAGCTTTTTATCAACCCACTATCCAGCTATAAACTTCATCAGGCCGCTGAATTTTCAGGAGATGGAGCATTTCTTGATGACCCCATTTTCATTGTCAAGTAAAACTAGTAGTCAAAGGGATATATAACAAAGAGTAGCACCTTCCATTTACCGTCGTGTTTCCACTGGATAGGAAAATGGACTGATTTATACCTTTGTGATAAGGATCTTGTTGACATAACCAAAAAAGGTTTTTCTAGGCATTTCATAGCAGGGAATACTACAGAGTCACTATTAGTTCTGACACACCAAAGGGGAAGCAACTTATTTAAATGAGAATATGGAGATACATTCTTTCTAGCAGTAGTATAGCTCTAATGAGACATACATACCCCCTTGCCAAGGTCTCCGCCAACGGTTTAGTCCCATTCCCTACTATTCCATGAACAGAAAAAATGCTGACATTTTCTTCAAACAACTGATCATCATGAAACCTACTCTTGAAATAACTTCTCGGTACATTTCCAGAACTATACAGAGACAAAGCTGTTTGCATTATATTCATTGTAGTCACAATTGCAAAAAATGTGAGGAAGGATGAAATTTTGAGCCGAAAATAACCCACAGCAGAATTCCTGCTGACCTCCTGGGAGCCAGAACTTCACAATCACTCTCTAAATATGTAATCTAAGGTGACAATAAAGGAGTGGTGTGCTTAAGTAATAGAATTCTTAAAATTATTGCCACAAAAATAGAGGCTGGTCATGTATCATCATGACCAGCTCTCTTTCAGAAAAATCATGTAGCGAAAGCAATGTGAAGTCTTAACCGATGCCCTAATTTGGTAGCAGTTCAAAACCTGAAACATCCTTCAAAGTTCAAAAAACCTAGAATGGTCTGAATGTTTGTTCAATAACGCTTCCTTTGTGTATCACATTATCCATGCCGAACAATGGAAAACATCTAAAAAATGCTGGTTTTGTAAGTCTGAAATATGAGGAATTACAGGCATTATAAACAAATGTGAATAGCTGACGCATATTAAAATTGTTATAATTATACTGCCTGTAAGATGTGGATAAAATACTGACCACATCTATCACAGGCAATTATTGTTATTATCATATGGTAATAATGTGATTATTATCAAAGGCATGTTGTATCACTTAAAGGTGATACAACAAGGTTAAATATATACTGCAATAAACAAGATCAATTGAAACCATTAATCATCTTTATTTTGTCTTGCTAAATACCTGGCTGTTACCCGCACATATAGTTGATTTTCTCTGCTTTCAGGACATATAGATCTTTATAATGTAATGCTTGCAACGCTTCCCACAGAAATGTAAACACTACAACCTACCATGTGGCAAGTGTGGCAAATCTGCGGCAAATGGCATAAAGCAAGGCTGACCTTTTGCTCCACGTATGAGACAGCTTGATGAGGACATTTTTAGCCACTACATCACCATGGCAAGAGAAGTGATTCGGTAATGTCTACAAGGAGAAGGCTACACACCTCGGTGCTTTCCTTTAGCTAAGGAAGCGTACACTTCAAAAGGCAAATATGAAACTTGAGCCAAAAAGAGCACAACTCATATGGTTTCCCCATCACATTCAACTGTTCAAATGTGACCCTAATTCAGCAGCAGTATTATTAATTTTATGTAGGCTTAAAAATTAATAAAGAAATCATAGAATCATCCAGGCCGGGACCTCCAAAGGTCATCTAGTCCAACCTCCTTGCAGTAGCAGGGACACCCCCGACTAGACCAGGTTGCCCAGGGCCTCATCGAGCCTCACCTTGAATATCTCCAGGGAAGGGGCCTCAACCACCTCCATGGGCAACCTCTTCCAGTGTTCCACCACCCTCAGAGTAAAGAAATTTTTCCTAATATCTAATCTAAATCTACTCTTCTCCAACTTAAAGCCATTGCCCCTCATCCTATCACAGCAGGCCTTTGTGAGCAGACTCATAGCCTTCTGTGATGGACTGACTACATCAGTGGACAAGGGAAGAGCTACAGATGTTGTCTATCTGGACTTCCATGGCCTTTGACACAGTCCCCAACAACACCCTTCTCTCCAAACTGGGGAGATATGGATTTGATGGGTGGACTGTTTGGTGGATGAAGAATTGTTTGGATAGTTGCATTTAGAGGGTATCGGTCAACAGCTCAATGTACAGATGGAGAATGGTGACAATGGGTGTTCCTCAGTGGTCTGTATCGGGACCAGTACTGTTAAATATCTTTATCAGTGACATAGATAGTGAGATCAAGTGCATTCTCAGCAAGTTTGCAGATGACACCAACCTGAGTGGTGTGGTTGATATGTCTGAGGGATGAGATGTCATTCATAGGGACCTGGATAAGCTCAAGAAGCTGGTCCAAGTGCAGGGTCCTGCCTCTGTGTCAGGGCAATCCCCAGTATCAATACAGGCTGGGGGATGAATAGATTCAGAGCAGTCCTAAGGAATCAGAATTCGGAGTGCTGGTGGACAAAAAGCTGGACATGGGTTGCCAACGTGCACTTACAGCCCAGGCAGCCAAAAAGCATCCTGGGCTGCATCAAAAGACGCATAGCCAGCAGGTCAAGGGAGGTGATTCTGCCCAACTCTGTTCTTGTGAGACCCCACCTGAAGTACTGCATCCACCTCTGAAGCCCTAAGCACAGGAAAGACATGGACTAGAGGAGGGCTACAAAAATATTCAAAGGGATGGAACGCTTCTCTTACGAGGACTGGCTGAGAGGGTTAGGCTTGTTCAACCTGAAGAAAAGAATGCTTCAGGGAAATCTTATTGCAGCCTTTCAGTACTGAAAGAAAGATGGGGACAAACTTTTAGCAGGGCCTGTTGCAACAGGACAAGGGCTAAGGGTTTTAAACTGAAAGCAGGCAGATTTAGCCTAAATCTAAGGGTGAAATTTTTTACAACGAAGGTGGTGAAACACTAGAACAGGTTGCCCAGAAAGGCTGTAGATGTCCAGTTCCTGGAAACATTCAAGGCCAGGTTGGCCAGAGCTCTGAGTAACTTGACCTAGCTGAAGATAGCACTGCTCATAGCAGAGCGGGTGGGATTTAAGGTTAATGACCTGTAAGGTGCCTTCCAACTCAAAGTATTCTGATTCTATGATACACCATAATTGCCAGTGCAACCATAAACTTCTCCAACAAGTGGTTTTACATATTGCTGCAAGTCAGAATACAAAACTCTTTAGTAGGAGAATGCTGATAGACTTCTAAGGCTCTGGCTTTGATGGGGAACAGTTTGAGGTCTTTCCATGTACCGGTCTAGAAGTAAGAAGCAAGAATGTTGAAGTTCATCTAGGAATCCGCTCATACCACATTTCCACAACTAAACACAGATTGCGAGACAGCAGTAGATAATTGATTTCATTTTGCACTGCCTCTACTTTTCAAAAAAACCTACCTGGATACCTGTCCTGGTTTCAGATGGGACATAGTTCATTTTCTTTCTAGTGGTTGTGTTTCAGATGTAGTATGAAAAGAATGTCAACATATTGTTTTAATTGTTGCCAGGCAATGTTTATAGTTTTCAAGGACTTTTTTTCAGCTTCCCAAAGAAGCTGAGAAGAAGCATAGGCAGAATGGTGGCCAGTGGGATATCGCATACCACAGACGTCATACTCAGTATATAAATGGGTTTAGCCAGAGGGTGGGTACTTGTGATCACTGCTTGGGATGGTGCCAAATCACAGGGAGGTAAGAATAACTTGTACTATTATTATTGAACTATCTTTATCTCAGTCAACAAGGTTGATTTTTTTCCCCCCTTCCTCTACTTTTCTCCCTCTTCACCCTACCCTTCCTAGGGCAGAAAGACGGGATGAGCAAGCAGCCCTGTAGTCTTAGCTGCTGGCTGGGGTTAAATCATGACAACATCTGTCATCTTCGGTGCAGGTGACAAAGACAAGAATTTCACTGGCTTAGGAACAATAAGTATATACACTCATTAATGCTATTTTTTTTCACTGAAATAGAAACTGATCAGTCAATTATGAAATCCCCCAAAGAAGACTCCTTCAGTGAAATGTTTCATACAGAAGACAAACTCCTTGGTTTTGATTCCAAAAATGAAGATTTAAAAAGATTTAAAAAACACATTATACTCTCTGCAATACATCTTTCATACTGCCAAATACATACACAGCCATTTGCTGTTTCCTTATTGCTATGGAAAAGCAATTTATGAAAAGCAAGTGCGGATGCAAAAAACCAGCCAAACAAAAAAACACACAACCACCACTGAATAACAAGAACCACATTAAAAAATGCCCCTAAGTCCCCCACTGAATCACAATGTCACCAGAAGAGATATCATTCTCCATTTATTTACATTTCTAAGCACAAACATTTACTTTTCCTTATTCTATTCAGAACTTTTTTAAAACTAAGGCCCCAAATCTGCAATCAAGAGAGTGTAGGCACAGAAATTCCACTCCATGCTGCCATTAGCAAGACTAGAAAGACCTGCAACTTGATCCAAAATTCAATAACATCAGTGCGGAGATTTTCTGCTTCCTTCAATGGGTTTAGAAAGGGCATCTGAGGTCAGCAAGCTGCACTCCTTACTCTGTCAGAAATTCCACTGAGGCAGTGCAGTATCAGTCTCCACATAATTACATACATCTTCTTCCTGGAACTGCAGTCAGTCACATTAATCGCATTTTCATGAGAAAATGACTTTTGGAATCAAGCTAACTTTTAAAACAGAAATAAAATACATACTATATATTGGTTATGGCTATGTTTTGCACTACTCTAAAAAGATGCACCGTTTAGTTTTTAAACTTTTCTGTTACTAGAGCTGGAGTTGTTTATAAAAATGCACATTCACTCTCATGTATTACTTCTGATTCTTCCGCTACACATCAAAAGTCGTAAGAAATAAGAAGGTCCTCAGGCTCACCTGAGGCAATGCACTTGGGCATATGGATTTGTGTCAATTAAACGTTTTTCTGCATTTTTAGAAAATCAAAACTATTGATAAATTATATCAATACGTGATTCCTCATCTAAAACAGATATAACAGGGAAACATTTTTATCACAGCTGCAGTTATCTAAAACTTCAACCATAGGCTACTGAATATAATGAAAGAAAAATCATAAATAAAAAATCTCAGGGTTTTATTTTTTTCCTTACCATATTTGCAATCTGATTCTCGTAGTAAAATAAATAAATAAATAACAGAACATCACCCACAAATATTTCTGCCAAGCATAGCATCTGATCAATCTTGAACCAATGATACAATCCCAATATCAGAATATACTCATCATTTGTCGGATTGAGATTTGCAGCTTTACAAATCACACTGTATCAGCAGTTTCAAAAATGTCAGTCTCTCTCTTTTCCTCCGTAGTGGTTGGATCTTCCTTCAACAAAACGTTTAACTGTTTCTGTGCACATGAGAGGAAAAGTTCCAAACTATATAGATTTCTCTGACGGACAACTTGATCAAGCTGTTGAAATAAAAAAAAACGGACAGATCAGCTTTAAGAAAACCTGGAAATAAATGACAAGGTTTGTCAGCAAAAAATCAACAACAATCAGCAAAAAATTTCAATAACCAAATGTGACATCAAGAAGAAAATCTAAGTAACTTCTATGCGTGCAATTTAGTCACAACTTTTTAATGAAGTATTTGAGTTTCTTCAAAATAAAATGTATATAAGACCAAAAGTTGCTTTCCAACAGCTGTAAAATTCTACACAAGAAATTTGAAAAAGCTAAAGTCTAGCTGACACACTAGATAAATCCCCACATCATCTTTTAAAATTGCAGCTTTTGCTTTTATAAATTATACTGTTTCTGCTTTAAAAAGAACACCACGTACAACTGGATATTAAAAAATTCAAAGTCTACTGTTAATTTACATGGCAGCATATTTAAATATGAGGAAGAAGTAGAGGAAAAGTGCCTACTTTGTTTATTCCAACATTCTATTGGAGTCCCCTACTGTCAAACAATACGATCTATACGCTTCCTTTGCAGTAAAGACAATGGCCCTTTCTTCCCCACCAAAAAAGATAAGAACACAATAAAAAGGCTTGGTAGGTTATGTTGTATATACGACATAGAATCATAGAATGGTCAGAGTTGGAAGGGACCTTAAAGATCACCAAGTTCCAACCCCCCCTGCCATGGGCAGGGACACCTCCCACTGGAGCAGGTTGCTCAAAGCCCCATCCAGCCTGGCCTTGAACACTTTCAGGGATGTGGCATCCACAACTTCTCTGGGCAACCTGTTCCAGTGCCTCACCACCCTCACAGGAGACTATTTCTTTAGAATTAGTCTAAATCTCCCCTCTTCCAACTTAAAACTGTTAGCCCTTGTCTTATCAGTACAGTTCCTGACAAAGAGTCCCTCTCCAGCTCTCCTGTAGGCTCCCTACAGACACTGGAAGGCTGCTATCAGGTCTCCCCGGAGCCTTCTCCATGCTGAACAGCCCCAGGTCTCTCAGCCTGTCTTCACAGGAGAGGTGCTCCATCGCTCTGATCATCTTTGTGGCCCTCTGCTGGACCCATTCCAACAGGTCCATGTCCTTTCTATGTTGAAGACTCTGGAGCTGGACACAGCACTCCATATGGGGTGTCAGGAGAATAGAGTAGATGGGGAGAATCACCTCCTGCGACCTGCTGTTTACGCTTCTTTTGATGCAGCCCAGGATATGGTTGGCTTTCTGGGCGGCCATAAAAATATGGTTTACCAAAAGGTATTTGAATTTCTTAATATCATAACACTAATAAATAAAATTTACTGCAGAATTCCTTTCATTTGAATTTTCAAGTTCATATGTCAAACAAATAATGTCATAATTGAGAGACGGTTTCAACTGGGCTATCCTTCAACCACCCACAAACGCAACTAAATATATACATAACAATGGTATTGGGTGAGATGGAAAGGTTACACAGCCAATAAGACATAAAAGTTACGCCACTTGAGCAAGGAAGTAACGGAATGTGAAAAAGTCCAGCTCCACATTTCTGTCAAACTGTTGTGCACGGGCCCATAAAGCAATGTCTAAATCCTGTAACACCAGCAAAATGCTAATGTGAGGCCACATGGCCCTAGCAGACTACAGCAACTTGTCCAGCAGACTGTTGGCAATCATCTGCAAATGGCGCTATTTTTCAAAAGATGTATTGTACCTCACATGTCTAGCACTCACGGCTTTAATTATAGCTTGCAACAAACCCCCTGATCCTATGGTATCTCTCTGCACACACATGCTCAGTTAGTTGCTCTAGAAATCACTTGAATGGACATTCTGCCTTACAACAGATAAACTTTTTGAAAAAATATTAATACAGAATGTAATGCAAAGTTAGAGACGCGTTCCCACTTGACTTTGAAAATGCACTCAGGGCATAGCTGCAGTGCTGTGACTGAGCATGCAAAGCCAAACATTTTTATGACTGTGTGCTTTGCTGCTCTTTAAGTTCCTCTAACATACAAAATGAGGCTCAGGTAGTTTGAGTATTGTAGCATTTTGTTTCAACAGAGATGGATGTATCAAATCTAGCCAGGAGGAGAATACACATATTTTCTACAAGTCACACAATCATAAAATTCTCTTTTAGCAATACGTCTGCTTGTACTTTTTGTCCTGCAAATTTCCACCTGTTGTGCAAAGCTTCGCACCTCTTAGCAAAAGCAGGAATTACTGCTCCATACATTGCCTGACGTGAACACAGCCCACTGATTTACAACAGATTTTAAAGCCAATCTAGTTCAAATAAATTTCTGAAAAGCCTGCTCGTGATATATTTAAATAACAGCTGCTACTGACAGGAAAGTGAAAGATTTAGAAACACCAAACTAAGCTCAGCAGAAGCTGCATCTAGAAAAGACAGTCTTGAAGAAATGACCAACATAAAAACACTGTTGTGATGGTGCATTTCTTCTGCTTTGAAAGGTACCTTGCCTCCTTCCTCGTCTCTGGTCCAAAATATAAAGAACATTTTGCACAGGGAAGCTAGCAGATGTTTTTGTGCTTGTGACCTGTATTTCTCCGGGGAATGGGCAGATATAGTGCAATTCACATAAAATCATCTGTTACGTCTTAAGAAAGAACATGAGAAACCTTTTTCTCTAAATGTATTATGTCATCAAATTCTGCTGCTTCTGGTAGATGTATCAGTTGGAGGAGCTTAGCATGAAACTGATGTCAATGGTTTCTTTTTATTGCATAATATACCATCCATACTCCTAGATGGTTCTTTATGGAGCTCTACCCAAGAGCTTCAGCTAAAATCTCCATCTTCTTTCCTTGCAGACTCTACTTTAAAGAGATCAAAGTAGCTCGCCAGATGTGCCTTCTGTTAACTTTCTCTAGTCGAGCAGCAATCTCAAATTGTACACTGTTAAATTTATTTCACCAAGTACCAATGTAAATGTTTAACGTGTGCAGCGATTGGCTGCAATAGGGAGAAACCAGAATGTCTTCAGGCTTGAGAAAGATTTTATAAGTCTCAAATGAATTAAGTACACATTTGGGGAGTCTTTGTTGAACTCAAGTGGTTAGTTGGTAGTCTCCCTTTGTCCATAAGAAAAGTTTATTGCTTGTATAAGGTTTATGTGAATTCAATAACGTAAGAGTTCAGAACTCAGTTGCCCCTTGTCTCCTCAATTTATGTATAAGCTCTACCTTGAGCAGTACATTTTAAAGTTCTTCCACGCTACGGTAAATGACAAACACTCTGAAAATACTTGGGATCTTCACATAACACAAAATGAGAAGCAGTGAACTTATGCTGGCTTTGAAAATGGTACATTTGAATGTATTCGGAAGCTGAATGTTTCCATCAATGGAGGAATTGACTAGAAAATAGAAACAAATCCAATTAAGCTTCATTATATAATATATTGTTTAATAAAGTGTTAGCAATGGACAAATTTTTTGAACAGTGCTTCAATGTTGCTGCACTTCTGCTTGCATAATATACCATGAGATGTGAAAATACATAAGCAGGGTATTTTAAATTTTAGTTTTCTAAACAGTCTTCCCTCTATATTTTTAGCTCCCGTTCACTTCATGGAATGATGTCATTATTCAAACAAACATAAATGGACATCTGGCAAATTCAAACTGAATGTGACTCGTATGCAAATGTAATCAGTATGAGTAACATACAAGGGATGGAGCATTCACAGAACGAACCCAACCATTCTAATTCTACAGATTCTGAAAAATACACTCTGTTGGTCCAGATCTACTACCTGGGAGGGTAATTTTTTACATCACACCAGCACTGTTGTTATTACTTACTAATCAGAGTTTCTCTTCCACCATACAAAAATCTATTCACTTCAAAGTTTTCAGTTCTGTACAGTGCGTGTCCTACTGGCACAGCTTTAATTAGCTCAAAGTTTAAGTCTTCCTGAACTTTGTTATTTTAAATTAGTCAACACCATCTTTTTAACTCTGTACAGTTTGGCATTTTTTGGGTTGGGTTTTTTTATTTGTTGGTTGGGTTTTGTTTTCTTTTGGTTTGTTTTGTGTGGGTTGTTTTTGTTTGTTTGTTTGGGGTTTTTTTGCCTTTTTTTTTTTTTTTAAGAGCAGAGGTTGCTTCTCTATGTTCTTGCGTATAACCTACTAAGGAACTGGCTACATTAGATTTGCAAAAGCAGTTCCTGAACCCCATAGGGTCTATACCACTCCTGAACTTCCCACAATCACTGAGAGACATTCATTTTCCAAAAACGAGCTGATTTTTGCAGGACATTCTAACACATTCGCTGCTGCTTTTTCCCTTCTGTTTAATCCTTCAGTCCACCTTTGAGGTCTAAGAGTGATTCCACCATCTTTCTGGCCAAAGATGACAGCATAAGACTCCTTGTGGGGTCTCACCTCAGTCATATCCTCAGACCACCCAGAACGATGTGCCTTTCAGCCATGGGAGGCATGCCCTGAAGGCAGGCATAGGCCTCAGCAGAGCTCCTGTCACTGGAAGTAAGAATTTGACTGGCATGTAACTGTGCAGAATACTGCCACCAGGTGACTACTTTCATCCCAGGCTGCTCGATTTTACTTAACGTTGATCCATCTTCCCCTGCATCACTTCATAAACCCGTAGCTCAAACCAAAGTTAATGATTATTCTTAGTTGTATATTTTCTTTAGCTTTTATCATACGGCCCAAATTTTCTGTGAAATGAAATTAAAGTCTACGTGGCTGATGTCTAAAGTAGAAAATAGTTTCCTACACAAAAAACCTGACCACACGCATCCTCCATATTTTCCCCTTGCAATAGCTACCTACAAATCTATAAAATTTTCATGGCACATATGCTTAGTTTCCTCTATTGACTATTCTCCAACCCGTTAAATATTTCAAATTGCTAGAAGAGAAACGCAGTAAGAACTCTACAAATAAATACTATATGTCAGAATTACATTATCCATTACTAGTAACTCATAAAATAACTTACGGAAAATAAAATTTTAGGTTTAGCACTCAATATTTAAGGATGAAATTCTGATCTCCCCCCAGTAAAGATATGTTTCATTATTACTCTGATTATGGTCCGAAGTTCACCCAGAAAAGGGAAGAAAGTTAAATTAATATTAAAAATGATTCTTCAGTTTTCTCTTTTGTATAAATGTGAAGATGTTTAAAATTTTGTTTTTCAAAACTATTTCTCAGACATTTGTATCTGTAGAAAATGGTAGCTACATATATACAAAGATGTATTGAACTGTACTTGAAAATGACAGTATGATGATTAACATACTCAAAAGCACTTCAGCTCACTATTCCAGATCTGTAAAACCAACAAGAATAAAAGTTGCAATCTTCCTTTTACCATGATATCCAACAAATACAATGACCAGAGGTTAAAGAAGAGTAAAGAAGTTGAGTTAAAAGTTTTTAATTTTAGTTTTATTACTGTTATTTTTCATAGTTGTTTACACATATGTACACTGCAAAATAATAATAATAAAATCATGCCATTATAATTTAATGAAGCAGAGCAATTTCCCTTAAAGATCACAGACTCAGAAAACAGCTTTGGAGTTCTGTTGACTTTTTATGAAACTCATACAAAGACGAACACCAAGAAAAAATTCTAGCACAGTGATATATATGTTTATATTTATTCATAAACGCTGGGTGTCGGAGGGAAGATTTCAAATCCTGAAAAGCATCCTTGTTGCTCAGTTGAAGAAAATTATGCTCATGCAAAGGCAGGTAATTTCAAAAGCAAAATGAGTGTTTTGGGAATTGAAAACACAGAGATGGATCTATTGTAAGTGAGCGTATTCTGAAGATTGAGTTTGGCAGCTCTAGATTAGTGAGGCTGATATGAAGGCTTTCCATTTATTTAGTGTTTATAACTACGTGCTCGTTAGCTGCTGAATGGGATTCATTGCCAAAGTAATTCTTTGAAGTTGAATATTGATTATGCACCAGTAATTATTTATAAACATCATCATTATATCATTACAGTTTTTTCAAAGGACTTTTTTCATAGGAGCAATCCTACATATTTCCTACCTCCTTTCGAAGTACTGTTCAGTAGAAAGGGGACATTTTAACACTGTAGGTAAAAGCAATCAAGACTTTGTTGTAATACTTGTCAAAGTTTATCTTTTTTAATTCAGACTTCATTTCCCTATGTATTTTCATTATTGATAAACGTACCAAAGATTTTTCTATTCTCTGTTTGCAAACACACTGTAACTAATTTCTACTTCTTATTTTTCTATATAGTTTTGTATTGTATGAATTTAGCAAACAAAAGCCTTTTTTTCTACAAAACCCTGTAAACATAAATTAAAGAATGAAGATAAACCTACTTCAGGATTGTGATTTTTTGATAATTTCATTAAATTTCCTCACCTTTGCAGAAAACTCATGTAAGCCAAATTAACAATAGTCAACTCCCATTCTTTCATGAAAAGATTCTGAAATAATTTTTGATTTTATTCTATAGTTCTAACTTGGATGGAAGTGTCCATAGAGAACAGAATACTAGTCAGAAGTTGATGTTGACAGATCACTTTCCTAAGTATCTGTGTACTTAAGGTCTAGGGGGGAAAAGTCAAGTCCCACTGAAAACAGTGGAATCGGCAACACATTTTAGTTAAGCAGAAGGAAGAATTTATTGACTCCTGATTTGTTCATACAAGTATGTGATTTATGTGACGTGTAAAGTTCTGTCAGTGACACACTTCTTCGCAGGGACTCATTCCAGATAGTCAATATGAAGTTTAAAATATAATGGGCTGCTGATGGAGCAGTTTTAATCAAGATGTAACAGAACTGCTTGCTTAGAGTCAACCATTGATGTTGCAATTGAATTCACATCTAGGAATTTCTGTTTGGCCTAATTATACGTATATCTACAATTATATGCAATACTTTCTTTAAAGCATTTTAGAATCAGTCCACCTCATAAAATACAGTTATGGTCTTTCTGAACCATGGTTTGAACTTCAGTGCTTAGCGGATAAATGACTGCATTTTAAACCTGCAGCCAGTTTCTAAACATTTTTAGAGAAAAATTCTTTCTGACAAATTACGGGTTTTCTTGTGAGATTCCAATCTTAGTTTTTGCAGATTCCTTCTGCCCCCATTCATGGTGCACAATAACCCATTGAAACAGACTACTGCAACTTAGTGTTAAGATTCTTTGCGTGAATGGTACTGGATATCGGCTAACAAATTCAGCGTTCAGCAGAACATTACAGTACAAATAAATATTTTTATAACATAATGTCTCCTCATATTTTGATTGGTAGATAGCTCTCTTTGAGGAAAAGTCAAAGATGAGGGGTTTGTTTGTTCCAATTTTATGATGTATAAGGGTTTTTTTGTTTGTTCTCCCTCACTCCCAACCAACCCACACCAGTGAACGAGCCTGACATGATTCTGAAAAATTCTGTATTTGCAGGCGTTCAGCTACACGATTGTATTTTCCAGTAAAATATGTGTTTAGAAAGTTTTCCCAGTGCACTAACATGAACTTCTCCCCATAGATTCAACAGAAGGCTTAAAAAAATTCCCTAGCACATTAAATAGACCATATAAAAAAATTATTACCTCGAGGAACCTGCAAATCTGAAAGTTGGATGAGGAAACAATGAACTACTTCCTCTCATTTCTATAATGGATGAGAAAGAAAACAGATCCATATGGTGCATATGTGTAGCAGAGCTTATTTTAGAGTTAATCCCAGAACAGGACATTCTTGTCTGTCCACCTGTGAATTTCTTCTATTGATAACACTTACTAAGTATATAAAAACAAGCTTCTTCATGGCTGTAATTTATACAGTATCTGCTACACATTAGAAAGCCATCAGTGTTCAAGACTGAACCTCTAGGAAAGAGTGATGTTTAATAAATTATATTGTCATGTGAAAATGTTTCTTTCTCCTTAAATAAATAATGCTGCAACTTTTAAGCCTTAAGGATTTTATGCTCTGAACTTGATCAGTGAAGCCATTAAAATAACACCATATGTTGGACACATCTTTAAAACAGATTTGCCCAGCCTGTTGAAGGTGGTGGGAAAACACCCTGTCAACCCTCTCAGAATCTCCACTGTCTCCCAGTTGGACACAGGAATGTAAGAAAATACTAACTTTCCTTCATATAAATAAGAGAAGGAAATTTGCTTTCAATCAAGGAAACTCAATTGAGGGCATAAAGGAACTAAAAATGGTTGCAGCACCTGATCAGACTACTGCAGGAGGTGAAAAATTGGCATTATTTAAACCCACAAAAATAGTAATGGAAATATTTAAGTGTAGAAACACACGAGCAACCTCTGGAGTGACTCTGCTTCACAGATTAGGAACACAGGATTCCTCGACAAAATTATTTACAGACTACTGTCATACGCTAAATATATGGAGTTATCATATTTGCTACTATAATTCCTGATTGATCTAGCAACCAGATTTAACATACTTAAGACAAATGTGCAGATCTGTATGCAAACGGTACTTAAGCATCTTACACAATGAAATGCACTTGCCTAATCTTACAAAATGATGCCCTGCAAACGTTGGATCCAGGCAAAACTTTGACCACAGTAGAACCTCTCCCGCTATTGAAGTCACCCACGCATATTATGTGGCCAGAAATCTCACTGATTTTGAAACATTTCCAAAACAAAAGCGTTCACAAAAACTTGTTGGAACTAGTAGAAAACAAGTATCTTCCTTACAGCACAATACAAGATGCATGTAAAACTCTGGCTAAATTTAAGAAGGAAGTAATTTTTTTTTTAGATACTGATCCCTTCCTCCTCGCTGTTGAGGAGGAGTGACTTTCCAACGATGCATCTATTGCCTTTATTCTTTCTAAGATCATAGGTTGTTAAAATGCTGACATGAAAGTTACAGGGAATTGTGAAGTTGTAAAGATTGACTTCTATTTACAGGTATTAAACCAAAGTGCAGTCTGCCACTTTTGTTTCCCCCTTATGAGGAAACCTCTAATACACACACTGCCTTCAGTGTCAATACATCCTGCTTCAAACCCAACAAGCCTGTATCACCATCTTGTATCCTTCTCTTGTTTAATGACTGAAGAGTATTAGGCTACTTAAAAATTAGGAAAGCAAAAATTACTTCCACTATTAAATAAATAACAAATCAATTAAATTTAGCATCTGTACATTAAATGAAAAATGTATATATTTGAATTAATAAAAGAGTAGAACTGGGAATTATTTTGCAGACTGCTTCTAATGGTCTACAAACTACAGGCTGAGTAACGCTTGCTTAGACTGGGCTGGTTTCAAATAAACCCAGTCTCCCACATGTTATGCCACCAATTCATATTTTCCTCTGGGTAAGACATTTTCTACCGGTTGTGAAATGAAAAAAAAAAAAAAAAAAGACAAGAAATTATTTGAGCTAGACACAAACCACAGAATCACAGAGATACTGACCATTCTGTATTTCTTCAAAATACTTTTATGATTGTTTTACAAATGAAGTCGTGTGAGTGAATCTGTGCTGTATGTCCTCCTGAGCAAGATCTGATTCTACCTAGCATGGAACTCAGCATTGTCTGCAAAACCTCTGAATAATAATTTGGTGTTGGTAAGTGTCTATATAGCTTCTGATATACATTAGATTACAGTCCCTGCAAGGTAGGCACAAAGCAGAAGACTAATCACAATGTAACTAAGGACCACGTTAGATCACTTTCTCTGATATGGAAGAAGGAACTAGAGACATGCAACAGCAACTAAATAAAGGATTTGTAAGTGACTCAAGATTGCTTTCTATTTAGGCTTGTCAGATACCTAGTCCTCACAAAGGAGAGAGAAGTCCTTAATAGCTTAGCAAGTCAGTCACAGACAACATCACATGCTGTTTTAATATGATCTTCTGTGGAGCTTCATCACTGCAAATCACCATCACCAAGACTATCAGACTACGCTCCTGGAAAAGCCCTGACTATGGGGTCGGGTGCTAGATCTAGTACCAAAAATCTGCTTTATTTTTCAGTATGCATACACATTCCAAATTAATCCAGGAGGAGCAACAGGAATCTCCCTGCATACAAAATCTGTTACTGATATCAAACCAAATAAAAAACTGTTATCTGATGGGCTCATGGTGAGTCTTGCTCACAGAACTGCCTTGTAGTATTAAGATGGTATCTACAGAACTGGATTAATTAAGCCTAACTGAAAAGCAAACAGCAAATAAAGGTATTAATAAGGAAAAAAATATTACTGTTAGAATGTATTTCACGCTCTCAGGGAATAAGTATATAAAATAGAAATAATCATTCACAGCGAATACAAACTGAAAAAAATACCCTAATAACATCCATGACTGGACAACCATAGGGTAAGTCTTTCCATAATTGTATAACTGTTATTTCATTGCCATGAGTGCTCTCTAAACATATACTTCTAACGCAATTCTTCATTAATAGGAGATTCACCATGAGCAAAATTTCCTTCTCTCCACGAAGAAATACAATGGGTGGTTAATAATACACATCACAGAGAATCAGTTTTAGACTGAGAGGTGTAAAACAAAAATGAATACAATACAAAGCTGAAACTACAGATAAAATATGGAGTCACACTGTATTTATTCTCCTTGATATCTACTCAGGTATCAAGGAGACTGGAGTTTTATCAGGATTATCCAAAGGTTCATGTGAAATTGTGATACTATATGACACTAGCTATCTCTATAAGCAGTGTCACCTAACAACACAAGGGAGTTTCGTACATTCTGAAGTAGCATAAGAAAAATCCTGTTAGTTTTGAAGAACACTTAATTTAACAGTTACCTTTTCAGTTTTCATTTTAATGAAACTTTAATTATATGCTGTGACAGAATGCGACAGCATATACTTGAAGGCATAGGCAAAGACGGTATCATGTGAAATAGAGATATCTTTCTAAAACTGTCAGTGTAGATTAAAGACGATGGATTCACACAAAGAAATTCAACAAGGAAAATCAGTCTGCAGTGAATCTGTGATAAATTCAGCATTAAGGCAGCAGTAAGCATATATGTGCACTTGCTTAGCTTTAATCCAAGTTGATCATACTGAACTGATTAGGCCTTGCATCTAATAGAAAATAACATGGATTACACTAACTTTAAAAAGAAAATTTATAACTACTGCTCTCTTACCAAAATATCTACTTATACATACTCAAAAAATTGTGAATTATGAAATGTCAGTGAAATAGAAATCATTGGAATACAAGCATTTAATTGAATTCGAAAGAGAAAGACAGCAAATGGTTAAGTTTTATCCTAATATCTTCACTAAGTCCTCATCCTCAAAACATTAACTTATTCAGTCTAATGGAATATTAAACACCTAACCTCCAAATTTCAGCTGACCTGTCTAACTTTCTCACTAGGATGGTAAAATACAGGTATTCGTGTTCATTCATACACAAGGATCTGTAGTGTTTTTCCATTTTTCTGAATTAGCTTCTCTTAGTCAATCTAAAGCTCTATGGACAAGAATCACGAGTGATGTTAACAATGAGTAATTCCACACATCTAATGGAGAACATTTTCTCTACTTAATCTCAAAAAGAAATTTTTGGTTATTTTGCATTCCGTATAACTTTTTTAACCTCAAAACACCGATCTGGTTATAATTCTCAGATTTCCAGAAGCACAGGATAAAATACTGTTCAATTCTAAGACTGAAGAATGAATCGGGAATAACACAGGAGAGCCTCACTTAAAGGGGACAGGAGGTGTGTTTGCATTCATCGCTTCCTCCTGTCACACACAGCTTTCCTAACGGACAACAGAAAGAAATATGGAAGTCTCTTCTGCTTCCTTATCAAATACTTGCAGGATAGAGGGACATGGTATGACAAACATTGCATTTCCCTGGACCTCTGGTGTTGCTTAATTACCTGATGATATGAAAAACACCACCGCTATCTATTGATGGATACACCTGGGTAATATTACCACAGTGTACACTGCAAGTCTTTATTAATGTGAACAGACTATGTCCACAGAGCAAGACGACTGATTGCGTGATTGCAGACCAAATCCAAAGCCGACATAGCTCTTAGAGTAATTATAACGACACTCACTGGATTAAAAATACAATACATCTAAACTACAGGAGTAGTTTTGAAATAGTGTAGTAACCAGCCATCCCACCACTGAACGCTGTAATTCATCCTGTTGCTTTTTCCCCCTTTTGGCTTTGATAGCACAATATTTTCATAGCAATAACACCGCTTGATTTCAGTTTCAACTGGAATCGCGCCTGACTAAAGAGTAGAAGCATAATCTTGGTTTTTGTAGATTTATACAGTGAGGCACAAAAGGATATACGAACCAGTTTTAACTTAAGTAAAGAATTTCAAGCTCTGGCAATTTTACTCCAAAGTAATTGCAAAAAACATACAATAGGTTATGTATGTAGTTTCAACTAAATTGCTTTCATCAGCATAAGTGATTACGCAAGGAGTCTGAAAATTATAATTTTGGTTATTTAACAGTTTCCTTTGGATTTTAATGAACCTAAGTAAGTGGCAGAGAATTGTATTTTTTCCCCTTTCTGTTTTTAAAGACAGAGTACTGTAATTTTCAGGAAATTAAAAATTCTCTTAAATGCATGATATTTCAGTACCTCTGCAGAAAAAAATGTCGAATAGGATCTATAGATTGAAAAACTATATTCCTCCATCAGAAACTACCATTTCATTTTAGCATTTAGGAAGAATAATTTCAAAGTTGATTGAAACTTAAAAGTTCAGGAAAGAATGCCAAGCTCAGTTCTGCAGCACATGCAGCACACTGCTGCAGTATGTCTTATTCACAGAGGAGAAAATGGAGAGCCAGGTGCACCAACTCATCTTACACTACAACTTTACGTAAATCCCATGCTTAATCCTTTGGATTTATACTGCTCTTTGAGTCGGGTAAAGGAGCAGTGTGAAAATGCTCCTAAAGCCTCAATGTAAATGTTTCTTTAATCCTATTAAAGCCACAAAACAGGCCCAGCTGAAGGAGCAGGAAACTGAGCTGAGGAACTCTCAGTGACCCCATCACTACTGTCTCTCTTGGCACTGACCTGTTGGTCACAAGTTCATCCTAGGCATGGCACAGATGTTCTGACATCAGGCTGATTCAGGACATCAACATGTGGACCCCTATAACACGTATGGTCATGCCAGATGGTGTGTTTTGTAGCAACATGAAGTCTTGCCCTGGTAATTCAAAGCGGAATTACTAAAACAGTTGATACAGAAATAGCAGATAGGAGCAAATGCTTTTAAATGCGACTTTGTTGCATTACACAGAACTTTGTGTTCTCCAAACACGACATCGAATTCAGCCAAAAATGATACAGCTTCATTGCTTTTCTTTTCAAGTCAGAAGAAGGGGAAAAAGTCAAAAGAAAAATACGCAAGGTGACACCACGCTTTAAAAACTGGGAAACTGGTCTGTTAAAATGTGTTGGTGGTAACATTTAGGGTTTGGACTCTCATTAATGTGGCCCCAGGGAAAATATAAACACTCTTTCTGAAATTAAACCTTGAGTTTGCCCACCGCAGTCTTGTTTTCAGCTTCGGCTGCTGGCACTTCAGCCTGCAATTGAGGCCTTGCATCAAATGCCAAGTCAAACATTCAGGAACAAGAATGGTAATGACACCCTATTTTGTTCGAAGTCATATTAAAATATAGCAAGTATTACAAAAAAAAGTAAAAAAAAAAAAATCACTCATTTAAGATTATTAACTTAAAAGAAACTGATTTTCATAACCTCTCCCACTTGCACTTGTCTTCAAATACTAAACTTCCAGAAGAAAGCCATGCTTGATACTTGAAATCAAGCAAAAAAACAAAAATAAAAAAAATCAAAATTCTGATGATAACTAGCTAACAATGAAGGGTGTAAGTTCTACCTAAAGGAGTTAAAAATTAAATTCTCTGGTTTTAATGCATAATTTTGCAAGTAACACCATGAATGGATCAATAAATGAAACTCATCAATCTGTGACACAAGATTTTCCCAGAAGAATTCTTCCTATTCACACTGATATTTTATTACCATAACCCCGCTACTGAAACATTTCATACTAGCAAGTTTCTTTAAGAACTCTCCTTTATTCCCATCTTCTTCTAATAAACAGACTGCATTCAAGGTGACAGTTTGCAGCTCCAGCTATTAGTTTTTCTCTCTCTCTCTTGAGCCTCTGGCAGTAGCCTTCCGTAAACTCACAATGTAGATGGACTCAGCATGCCAGATAAAAGGTAAAATACCTGTCCCAGGTAGAGAATCTGGACCGCTTCCTCAAGAAGGGAATGGTCAGCCCTGTCTATACTACCCACAATTTCTTTAATTTCACATGATGCATAAGAACTATCATAGAATGGTTAGAATTGGAAGGGACCTTAAAGATCATCAAGTTCCAAACCCCCTGTCATGGGCAGGGACAACCCCCACTAGACCAGGGTGCTCAAAGCCCCATCCAGCCTGGCCTTAAAACACTTCCAGGCATGGCGCATCCACAGCTTCTCCGGGCAACCTGTTCCAGAGCCTCACCACCCTCACAGGAAATAAATTCTTCCTAATATCTAATCTAAATCTCCCCTTTTCCAATTTAAAACAGTTACCACTTGTCCTGTCACTACACTTCCTGACAAAGAGTCCCTCCCCGTCTCTCCTGTAGCTCCCTTCAGATACTGGAAGGCTGCTAGATGGTGACCCCAGAGTTTTCTCTTCTCCAGGCCGGACAGCCCCAGTGCTCTCAGCCTGTCTTCATAGGAGAGCTGCTGCATCCCTCTGATCATCTTTGTGGCCCTCCACTGGACCCGTTCTAACAGGTTTATGTCCTTTCTATGTTGAGGACTCCAGAGCTGGATACGGGACTCCAGGTGGGATCTCAGGAGTGCAGAGTAGAGGGGGAGAATCACCTCCCGTGACCTGCTGGTCGGGCTTCTTTTGATGCAGCCAAGGATACGGTCGGCTTTCTTTGCTGCCAGTGTGCACTGCCAGCTCATGTTGAGCTTCTCATCCACAAGCTCCCTCAAGTTGTTTTTCCTCAATTGGTTGAATTTTATGCAATTTGCACGAGCCCATCTCTGAAGCCTGTACAGGTCCCTCTGGATGGCATCCCTTCCCCCCTTTCCTATATATCCTGCATATAGTAAACTGCAGTCTGGATCTACATGCGATATATGGAGCATATTATATAACCACTGCTCCAACACAATTCTCCCAGATGAAAATTGGGTTGCAAATTAATCTGATTCAAAGACTAGACTGTAACTCTGACTCAAAGCAGTGACTGAAGACAGTTTACCTGCCACTGGAGAAAGGTATATTTGAAGAACATGTAGTTACCAGTATACCAAGGCGACAGAGAAAAGGGTGTGCCAGGTCTTCAAAGATGACTCATCAGGAAATGTTCCACTGCACAGTGGTTACTTGAAGAGCATGAGATTATGATACACTCTAGACTTTTACCCAGTATACTGAGTGAATTCCAAGGTGGTTTTTTTTTTTCTTTTTTTTCGCCTTTATTTTCAAAAGTAATCATTTAAATCAGCTCTGCAATATGAATGACAAAGTGCTGATTCATGGCCTAGCCTATATCACCGTGTAGAACCCCCACGACTTTTATTTGTGCACTTCTTTGACTTTGGTCTGAAAGCACTGGATAGGCAGAGGCTGTGTGCTTGTCATGCCTTACCTAAAGTAACTGGAATGAAGGCACAGCGAGGATTCTTAATACTGTTCTAAACTATAGCTAAAAGGGGTTGACAGCAAACTCCTTTAAACCACGCAAGTATATCAGTATTCAACATGAACCACATCAAAATTTTTCTTGGGACCATAAAGTCAACTACATATTTCAAAAACCTGCAGATTATGTGTGTATAGTCTAGTTACTGAAGTTATTACTCTAGATTATGGTAACAGCTATTTTCTGTTCAATCCAAGATGTTATTAGGTATTTCAGAAGTATTCCAAAGCACAGCATTTCACATTCACATGCAGTACATTTCTGAAAAACAGGTAAAGGGTTTCTTCTTTTACTTCCACCCGTCATCATGTTAGTTAGTTGTATAAATATATACTTTATTAGAAATCGTGGATAATTCTGCAATTTTACTTAAGAGGTAAAAAAAAAACTGGATGGGAACAGTTGAGATCGTTAGGCAATATAAATAAATTAATTTACAATAAACATGATCACCCCAAGAATCCCAGGTCTTACAATGTAATTATCATGGATTTAAGTTTACATTTGGATTCAGGCTTCAAGAGGAGATCATGCTGAATCACCACAGTTACTGCCAATAGATGTATCTCACAAGTAGACACCATCATGTATACACAGAAGAGTAGAGAGGTGCAGTCAATGACAGAAGGCCAAGGAATTATCAGCTAAATAAAGCTGAGAGCTATTACTTATATAATAGATATCTAGAAGGCAACTAATTTAATAATTTCAGGAAAGAAAAGAATATAGATAGGCAACAGCTGAATTTTATGCCAACTCTTACTTGGGTAGAAAGCCAAAATGCTATAAAAATTCCTTGAATTGTAACGTGCCACAATTACAACAATAAGCTTGAAGACTGATGTATGGGTAAGACGAAAATGGTTCCAGCCTTGTGACATTTCCTCAGTGGCAGAAACGCCAATTAAATATATAGATATTTCTACAGAGATAATGTCGCCTTCAAATGTAGAAAAATAAAAATCATCAACAGAAATAGAAAGAATAAAGCACAGACATTTATGTCTGACAACAGGGACCAAAAAAGCCATTGCTATTTTCTAATTAAGTGATATTTGGAGGTGTTTTCTGATAATAATACTGTTTTCAAATGACTTTTTACAATCACAGTCAATTTCAGCTACCTGGCAAACATCTTATTTCTCTTCTACAGTGCTGATCTTCCCCATTAATTTGATCTAATTCTTAATATAAACAGGGTTATAAACAAGGTCCTTATGAAGACTATATGAACTATAAGTCAACTATGGCATTTTTGCCAATATTGTAAAGAACGAAAAAAGTATTTTATATTATTATGTAAAGGGAGAACTTTTAGTCTGATTTGTTTAAAAAAAAAAATTGATAATTTTCTGTGATAGTTTTGATGGATGAATAACAGAGCAACTCTGTAGAGTTCTCACACGGACAGCCTTTAGGAGTGAATTACAGACAGTTCCTCAGACAATTTGAATAACCTGAAGGAATTTGCTGTCTCTCCTCAACAGGGTAGATAAATCTAATTAAAGTGAACATTTACCCAGAGCTCCAAGCATTTTGTTGCACTCCTTAACTTGAATAATTTAATTCAAGATATTATTTTTTATCACAAAATATTCTCTTAAAATATTAAAGAATGATGAAGCTTGTAGAAGGAAGCATCTTTCTCCATGTCTTCCAAAACTATTTCCTTCCAAAAATGTTTTGAGATGACTTATAAAAAAATGTTCCTACTATTACTAGCTCAAATTATTTTATTCTTTTTAAACTAATGAATATTATTTCAAAAAACAGCTTAGCCTTTAGAATATTCCTGAACAAACTCTTGCCTCCAGCACTATCAGTAAAATGTGCTGGTAAGGAAGACCCACTCTTCCCCAGGAATATGAACTGAGATAGGAGGTAAGAAAATTTGAAAATCTAATTTACAAATGGAGAATGAGTGGTCATTTATACCTAATGTCTCTAAAGATTACTTTGAGTAATTTTTATGTAAGGCATAATTTTGGTTAGAAGCAGTAGAAATACCAGCACTTTGTTTCGGTTTTCAGTCCCTTCATTACCTTTTGCCATATCTATTATTTTACTTCACTAATAGAAGTGAATTGACATTGCTTATTCTTTGGTCTTGAATCAAAACAAAACTAAAAATACAAAATAAGTATTGAAAATATTTGTGATAACTTGTTTCATAATGAAAAGGAACCTCAAAGATATGCAAATTTTACATAATAAAGGCACAAAAATATTCTGGCCGGCTTTGCTGGAGAAGTTCACGGGTGTTAATTAAAAGCCAGATACACTAAGTTACTTTTTGCAACAAAACTCAAAGGCATAAACCTAAATCAAGACTATGTTTGACATAACCATGAAAATATCTGGCTATTCATATTTGACTTTAGAGACTTTATATATTCTTTAGCACACCACTATTCTTAATAAACCACACTTTTTTGAACCGATTAATGATTCGGGATACCAACCAACATCACCTTTAAGAAAAAGGCCTGATTTTGTTCTGTTAATAGAACATTTAAGAAAGTTAAATGTTTCACTTTCTGAAGTCAGAAACTGAAGCCTCAACTGGAAATCTCGATCTAAACACTAAATACATGCTCACATTTCTGCATGGAATATTTGTCCTTGTCCATCTCAATGTTTCTTGCTGCTCTTAGTTAGCCTGTTTCCTTCACTGCTTTTGTAAAGAAATCCTCTTCGTTCTTGTTCACTCTCGCTTCTGCACTGTTAGACAATTTTATTTATTGGTGAGATTTTGTGCTAAGCAGTAAAACTTGTAGTTCCAGAGACGTTGTTAATAGAATCAACTGCCTGTAATTACCTTATTCAGATTTTAGAACAGTTGCATAACGTTGACAGTACACATGGAAAACCATTAATAAAAACATTTAATTGATCCTCAGGTTTATGTTTCTTTTTTTGTTGTTTGTTTGGGTTTGTTGTTTTTTTTATAGAATACTTTAGTTTTGTTTTCAAAATATTAGATAATTTCCAATACTAGACTTCTCTAGAACTCCAGGTCTTTTAAATTTTCTCTGATGTACAAGCAATAAAAACAATTACCTGTGGTGTTAGCAAACAAGTATTGAACATGAACTACTATTACGCTCTCTTTCATAAGCATACGACTCAAGTAATAGCCAGGAGACAGGAGCTGAGAAGAATACCCAGCCACCCAGGTACTTCTGTTTTGAAAGACTATAGTAAAGAAATTCTCTGTGAACACTGCAAAGAAAATACTTCATGTATTAGGAAGAAAATCTACATAGATAATAAGGGTTATAGCAACTGTAACAGAGATCATCTTCCACAATCTATATTGGTAAAGGTGTTTTCAAGATAGATTTTATAGGCTTTATAGCTGAACTACAAAATCAAAGGTCAAATAAATAAAGAAAGAAGTTCTAGAAGTGCATTCATGGTAAATCAATCTGTATGACTATATGTAATTACAAATTGTAACACAGGGAATTTAAAAAAAAATAATGGAATGGGATTTCTTACCATAAATAACCAAACCCAAAAAATAGTGTACCAGAGAGAAGAATACTCAAAAGGTCAAAACAAAGTCTAGTTGTTTTGTTTAGAAAAAATAAACATAAAAAATACACTCCACAAATCTAGTACATTATTAAAAATAACCCCGATACAGAAGAATGCAGGAAATTAGGTGTGTTAATCTGATTTATTCATAGGTGTTTCCTGCTGTCGTGGGTATAACCTAATCACTATTTTTCTTCTCTTAAAAAGCATTGCGACTCCAATTCTTCTGGACACAAAACGAAATGCACAACTCCCTCTCCAAATGTTAAATACTTGTTTCTTTCCAGAATAATCCCACTGAAACTAGGAAAGTGTATGACTTGCACTTTAAAGTACAGTCCAAGATGAGCTGACCCTCTATAAATGTGTGTTAATAGGGTAAACTCTCGTATTTTCCAAATAATCCATGTCCTTTTCAGAAACGAGCAAAAATATTTCCAGTTCTTCTAGTTAACATGGTAAATAGCTGAGCTGACTGTCCCAAACCACCGTAGAGGTAACCTCCCACGCAACCCACTGGCTGGACAAAACTGCACAGAAAACACCTGGTCAGGGAAGCAGGAAACAGGCCTGGAATTCTAGTTTCCAAAAGTAATTACATTATTACCAAACTAAAGGAATAATTTCTCTATACAAAGCCAGGAGGAGAGAAACTTGCCAGCTTTCTCTTCACTTTACAGTAAGACTGACATGGCTCATACCAAGCTTGCCAGTGATTCTTAAATACAATATAAAATACTGTTGTTGAAATAGGTCTTTAGTTTCCACAACATGGGGAAAAAATGATCTGTTGAATACTAAACCCCCCAAACATCTCTCTTGGATATTTGCAATTCTGAAGTGTGCACTTACACTTTGGCAAATATTAGTCAGAGAAATGCAATGTTTAGTTATGCTTGCTCTAAAGGTTATGAAACACAGCTGCACAAATCATATGGGAACACACAGTAGTACAGTGAGTTTCATTACAAGGGCTCTATCTTTGCTCACAGCTTCTGTCCCTTAAATTGGGATGGGAGGGCATTTGGGACAAGTGTCTTTCAGGGAAACACAGGCTGCATAAAAACAAGTTTATCATTCAAAGGATTCCTCCAGTCCTAACATGCAAGCTTTGACCTGTAGGCCAAAATATGCCCTTTAAAGTCAGTGAGACCCGTGTACAATGTAGCAGACAAAATCTGACAGCTTAATATCATTAGGGATTTTTTTTTTTTTTGGTCAGAAAACAAGCAGCTAGTTTTCCTGAAGGAAGATGAATGTCAATGTAAATAGGAAAAAATAAAATTTGCTTGCTGGCTGGTCGTAGTTCAGGAGCTACAAATATTAACAAATGCTTACTCTAAGTACTTATCTCATGAAGTAAATCTTTGTCATTTAGAAAATTGCTTTAAATAACCTATTCAGCACAAGATTTATTTGGTAGAAAACATTAGCTCTTGTGGCTTACTTTCCCCTGCATATGCCAACTAGAAGAACTCATTTTTTTTAATCCTTACAGCTAATGGTCACAAAACCTAAAAAGTACATAAATAACAGGCACAATGTTGCACTACTGAGTTTTGTGTGCTATAAACATTCAAACTATGAAGTACTGAATGGATGTTTTTTGAAGCACTCAATAGCAATGAATAGGCAGTAAATTACAGTAAGACGAGATTTATAAAAACATCCAAGCTGTAGCACTGACAATAAAAATACTGCAACTTGACAACAGAATACTTTTGTAGACCTCCATTCCACAAAAAGTCCTAAAATTTGTGTGATTTTAAGAGTTAACAATGCCTAGTTTTGAACAAAAGGCAAACGACATTTGCAGATTATGTAGAAGAAGCCTGAACACTGTCCAAGTCTGACAAAAAATATGAACCGGAGCAAAGAATTTCCTGACCTTTCTAACAACAAATAATTGAAAGCAGATCTTAGTTTGAAGTACAGTAGTGACCAATTAACTGCTTTGATCACTGGAGTTTTTATAAGACACCTGGAACTATTTTGGTTTTTACTTTTATTGACTTCAGCCTTGCTCAGTTTCTGGATAGTTTACAAGGGCAGAGTAAACATGAAAAATTTCTGACCGAAACTTTCATATTTACTTCTAAGTAGCCCTAAGGTGACTAAAAGCAAAATGCATTTGCAAAAACAACTCAAAACACTACACAGTTTCTCTCAGTTTGCCTATTTTTCACTCACTGAACACAAGTGAAGGAATCACAGGAGACTGAAAGGCGACTTGTCGTACTTTCCCCAGTTCAGCGTGAGTCAGAAGTGCGGCTAACTGCTGCACAATATACGAGGTAAATTTTTGTTTCTAGCTCTACATCTTCACTGATGAGGCCAGTATTGTGGAGTTGTGTGACCTTACTTACTCTGAGGTAGCCACTGGTAGAGAGAAAAACAAAAGAGGCAGGAAGCAGGTAGGGTGGTGATATACTTGAGCTTTCTCATGCCAGAGTGGTAGACATTAGGCAGAACTCAAACTCAGCCTGAACTCTCTGGGTAGCATTCTAGTTTGTATAGATGCCTCCTCTGACAGACAGACAGACATATAACTTGCTTAATTCAATATTTCACAGCAGCTTGAAACTGGCAACATTCTTCGACTGGTCTCCAGGGGGAAGGAATCCTTTGGGAGCATAGATATTCCCTGGGGACATCTGCTGTCATAATAAAACAGTTTTACTGTTTCATTTTGGGTTTTGTTTGTTTGTTTTGGTTTGGTTTTTTCCTTTTTTTTTTTTTTTTGTTCGAAGGAAAGCTCAGTGCAGCACTGTATATTTTCCTCTGAGTAAGGTTACCTTCTTCGCAACTTTTGCATCTCAGAAAGAAATGGGATTTTTTCAGTTGTGGCACTAAACTTATAATAAAAGTAATTTTGAAAACAGCTCCTGGAAGGAAGATGCAGCTGCTGACCAAAACAGAACATAGCAGTGAGGCTGACAACTTGAAATAATACCAAGTGCATTTACTCATCTCATTTCGCTATGGCTCTGTGTCTTCCACTGAAAATACACAGAATATTTAGAGAGTAAAATTACTGAATTCACAGGAAAACCTATGGTAATCCCCCCAAACACGGGTTCACAGAGTTGATCAGAGATGTTATCTTCTTTTTTGAAGTAAATCCCCCTTACATTGCCTAACAAGAGGTATGTTTCATGAAAAAAATGTATTCCAGGAAAATACAGTATCTAAACCAGGCTGTCAAACTGATAAGTTATTGACATCACTATTTGCTTTCATTCCTAAAAATGTTTACAGAAATGCATTAAAGTAGCACTTGACTCTCCTGGCCTGGATGACATGCTGAAGGCATGCATATTACAAGTAGTTTTTACTTTTAAGTACCAGGTTTTAATTTCATAATTCCATTTTTAAAAAATCTTAATGAAATCCATGTATGTATTACTTCATGACATGAAAGCATAATGGATTTATTAAGAGCTCGGTTCTCCAAGCTTCCTGAGAAAATTAAAAGCAGAAATATTTTGAATTAGACCCGGAGTCATAATTTAATTTTTAGCATCATACCACTTTCCACAAATCCTCTTTTTTTTTTCTTTTTTTTTTTCTTTTTCTGGTAGATACAGAAGAGTTGATTCCATATACGTCAAAATTAACACTCAAACCAGAAATATCCATATTTAGTACTGAGGCAACAAATAACACATGCCACAGGTAGATCCTACAAATGCGGTAGCTGCTGCTACTACACTGGTCCCCCTGTGGAAATCAAAAACCACCAAGTGCCTCTTTTTGTACTTCCCCTTGATGCAGTACAGAGACAGTGTTATTGGCACTTCTTACAGACATTACCTTGTTATGTTGTGGGGTACAGTCACGTAAACTGTTTTAATTCTCTATTCACTTTGTTTTCATAGGTTGTATGCAACACATTGATACGTCAGACCAAAGTCCATCTAGTGCGGCATTTATCTCTACTAGAGGCAAACAGCAAGAACCTAGAGAAGAGTATAACAGGAGAAGCGTGCACCTAACACAGCTACTACCACAGTCAGAGCAAAATACGTATGCATTTAAAAAATGTTCTTGATTGGAATTTTCTTATTAAAAAAAAAGTCTTTAAAAAGAAGAAGAAAAAAAAAGAATCATTTCAGCTTTAAGCTTCTACAACATCTGGTGGAGTTCCTTATTATGGGAAGAACTATACCTTCCTGCTTGTTTTGCAGGTGACATGTAACTGTATTTACTTGACGACCTTATAATCGTTACTGTAATCAACTAGGCACTGTTAATTGCAGGATTTCATTATTTTATTGTATGAAGCAGTGCTCAAATGTATTCTGTTTGCATGCAAACACATGTATGAACTGTGTGATGAGAACACTCTCTTGTATTGATCAAGTTAGAAGATAACAGTTTTGAGGCTTCCACAAAATAAGATTATAGTGACCTCTTGGATCAGACATAACATAGCATCTAGTTTAAGAAACAAACACTTCTGAATGTTTGTATTTTAACTTGGGTTTTATAAAGCATACTTTTACAATATGATAGCTAAACAAAAACCATCAACATGATAAAGGAATATTCTACTGTGTCCACAAAGCAAGTAAAAAAACCATATAACTCAAGTATTTCAACTGCACAAAAGATCAGGTCAAACATAAAGTAGGGGGTAAACCAAGACACCTTCTTGTGTAATACTTCTCCATGAAATATGCAGAAAACAAAACCACATGATGGCTTTTTTTTAATGAAGAAATTTTGATAAAATTAAAATTAATGGTAAATATTAACTTGCATCTTTGCACATGTCAAACATCTGTTTCAGAGATATCGTCTCTTAAGTACTTCCACAAAGTCTTTCAATTAAGATGGCAAAAAGTTATAAAAGTGCTGAGAGTTATGAGTTAACAATACAACAATGGTAATTTGATAGTGTATCTTTAAATGTAAAAATAAATATTAAGCAATAATTGCTATATTAACACTTTATAAAGAAACTGAGACATACCTAGTATTTCCATACTTTAAGAAACAGAAATACTAGGAATTAATTTTCAATCTACAATCACAGGAATGGAAAAAAAAATTGAAGATAAAGAGAAAACAGTGCATAAATGTCTTGCACAAGTTCTAGTATAAAGAACTATCAGGAGAAAAAAGAATCCAAATAATTTAATTATTTAAAATGTCAAATGACCCATAGTAAAAACAGATAACTAAAGACTAAGAATTCCTGTAAAATATCTAGAAAAATTCAATTAAAGTTTGACATTCCAGGACAAAGCTGACATTTTGGGGGCACTTGTATCCCCACTAAAATCAAGTGGGACTTTTACTGTTTAAAGGGGTACTTGATAAAGCTCCTTTATTAAAAAATATCACAAAACTCTTCATTGAATATTACAGAAAGAATTTTCAAACAATTCCATATGAAAAAATAATTAACAACTACACTAAGGCCACATTACTGAAGTGAACAAAACTCAGAAGGATAAAAACATCTCAAATTTGTGACCACGTTTTAATTGTTCTGCCTCCATACAGAGCAAACGAGCACAAAACTATTACTACAGTATTAGTTTGTCTGCTAATAACTTTTACAGATACATACAATGGACAAAAATACCAACTGCATTTATGTCCCATCTTTAAGTTACTGTAATAAGAAATATTGTAAATTTCAACCAATGTACTGATCTCTGCTTTTCTGCTTTTTGGCTTGTGATGAACTTAAAAATCCATAAATACACATGAAGAAATATATCATAGTAACAAATTGTTTGAAATAAGGACTGAAAAATCTGAAGACATAACTCCTGATTCTGTTTTCTTGTGCATTTTAAGACAAGTTTCAAGATTAATAAACTTCCCCCATATCTCACTACATGCAGTGAAACCCATTAACCACTGGTAACTCACCCTTTTCTGCTCTTTGATATATTCCATCAGTTCCTCTCTTGTCCTTTTCACTGCTTCTTCAATTGCCTTTTCACTTCGTTTTTGCTCCTCCATTAATGCTTCCTTGACAATTTCCTTTTAAAAAGGAAAACACATAAGTATAAATATTAAGAGTATTTAATAAATGTAATAGAAGTCATCCCTTTCCTTCCAACTACAATTTTATCACGACCACACTCCTTTCCCAATGATAGTTATCCTAAATGTATGCAATACCTTCACATAAATTTATAAATTTAGTACTTTGATCACTAAGGTGTCTAAAGAAGAGTAAAAGAATCACCTCAAAGCTGTATGCCCTGAGAGCAGAACAAAAGACGACTTACAGGTATTACATTCAAACAGAAGCAGGGATGTACTAGTCATCATGGAATGGAATGGGAAGGGAAGGGATGAGATAGGTTCCTGCCAGTTGGATCAGTTCTATCACAATCATGTGGTCCAACTGCCTGACCAATTCAGGGCTGTCCAAAAGTTTAAGCACGTTGTTAAGGGCATTGTCCAAATATTGCTTAAACACTGACAGGCTTAGGGTACTGAACACCTCTCTAGGAAGCCTCTTCCAGTGTTTGACCACCCTTTTTGGTACAGAAAAGCTTCCTAGTGTTCATTCTGAACCTTCCCTGATGCAGCTTTGAGCCATTCCCATGCATCCTGTCACTGCTTCCCAAACAGAAGAGATCAGCAGCTCATTCTCCACCTCAGGAAGATGTAGAGAGCAGACTCTTTCTCCATGTTGCATGGCTGTCCAGAACTTACATCAGGACTTTTCTAACATCATAATTACCAGAGTCGTAACAACAATAAGCTTGTTTCCAAACTTTGGGAAATGCCAGGGTCATTCAGTACACAGCAGTAAAAAGCAACGATGAATACTCAGTCATCTCCCAAATTAGAATTAGCCTACATCAAATGTGATTCAGTACTAGAAATGCATCACAGCAGAGAAAGCCAGAAACCACTTCTCAAAACACATCTATCACTGCCAATACAACTTACCAGCTCAGGAAACAATTTCCTGTACCAAAGTTACTGTCCTAGAACTTAAGCCCCACGATCCCAAAACCACTCATGAAATAAGTAATAGCATTACTTAGCTGAGTGGTTTGTTTCCAAAATTCAGGAAAATGAAGTCACAAACAAAAGATTTCTGAAAACAAACCATAGAAAAAATGTAACACTTTCAGAAAACTAAAAAAAGCCCATTAAAAATAAACACACAACGTTAAATGATTTGGAGGGATGATTGAGAGGGAGACAGAGACCGTCTCTGAAATCAGGTAGTGGCCTTTGCAATTCCTATGTTTCCATGCTAGATATTCAAAAGTGAAGTAGCAGAAGCACTAGCGGTGCGTCTGCAGATTGAAGCATGGATTCGTGACACACACGTCTATTAACAGTATCACCTAGTTTACTTAGTGAATTCACATTTAGCATAAACAGTACACTGTAATCAGAATTTGAAAGGATGGAATTTTTTTGTTTTTAAAGAATAAAAATATAGCACATTCAGTAATATTACTTCTTCAGGAAAAAAAAAAATGGTTTAGGTGTTGGGTTTTTTTGGCAAAAAGCTCCACAAGCCCTCCAAAAATACATAGCTGAATTGGAAAAAAAAACAAACCCTGAAAACTACTGCAATATTCAGAAATTGTAAATAATGTTGTCATATTATTTTTATTTGGGGCCAAAATTCACCTCCTCTGTTACTGCATCGCAGAGACAGCTGAAGATTCAGTGGACGGTAAAATAAATGGATAAGCGAAACAGAGAGTCATTGAGGCCATTTTGCAGACACTCTGAGGGAAGGTGTCAATTTCCCTCAAAGTGCAGACTTTTACCAGTGTTGATGTGCTTGAGGGCAGGAAGGCTCTACAGAGAGATCTGGACAGGCTGGATCGATGGTATGAGGTTCATCAAGGTCAAGTGCAGGGTTCTGCACTTGGGTCACAACAACCCCACGCAGCGCTACAGGTTTGGGGCAGAGTGGCTGGAGAGCTGCCTGGCAGAAAAGGACCTGGGGGTACTGGTCAACAGCTACTGAACGAGCCAGCAGTGTGTCCCGGTGGCAAACAGGGCCCAACAGCATCCTGGCTTGTATCGGAAACTGTGGCCAGCAGCACTAGGGAACAGATTGTCCCCCTTTACTCAGCAGCGGTAAGGCCACACGTCAAATACTACGTTCAGTTTGGGGGCTCTCACTACAAGAAAGACATTCAGGTGCTGGTGCACATCCAAAGATCAACAAAGCTGATGAAGGGTCTAGAACATCTGTTGTACGAGGAGTGGGTGAGGGAGCTGGGGTTGCTTAGCCTGGAGAAAAGGAGGCTGAGGAGAGACCTTACCGCTGCCTACAACTACCTGAAAGGAGATTGTAGTAAGGATGGGGGTCAGTCTCTTCTAGAAAGTAACAAGTGACAGGATGAGAGGAACCATCCTCAAGTTTCACCGAAGGAGGTTTAGATTGCACATTAGGATAAACATGTTCACTGGAAGGATTGTCAAGCACTGGAACAGGCTGCCCAGGGAAGTGGTTGAGTCACCATCCCTAAAGCTATTTAAATGACGTGTAGATGTAGTGCTGAGGGACATGGTTTAGTAGTGGACGTGGCAGTGCTAGGTTAACAGTTGAACTTGATGATCTTATAAGTGCAACCTAAACAATTTAATGATTCATCTACCATATTCTACTTAAACAAAATATAGCTACTGATATACCTCCCAAATAAATAAGCACTTATTACTTCATAATACAAAATTAATATAGGGTACATAATGAAGTCGGAATGGAAATATCACTTTCAGATACATATTGACTATAGTTACCATCTGAAATTATTGCAATAGTCTGTCATGGCAATGGTAAATCAACAGACATATCTATATGATCTGTCCATCAGAATGGACAATCTCATATGACTGTAGATGTGTACTTTAGTGGGCTTCATCCCAACATTTGTATTTACTGAACTCCTGGTAATAGTCCAGAAATTTTTTATTTTTGGCAATTAAACTCCACCAACCATGCTCTAAGATGAATCATATGGTTCTATTTGGCTGCAATTTGAATGTCTGTTTCTCAGCTAAGTTTAAACATTATCATGCTCGCTAAATTCAGGAGAAATTAAACAGTACAAGAAAACACACAGCTTTCTTCCCAGGCTTATACATTAAAAAACAGACACTACAACCACTAACAACTTTACTGCACTGGCTGATTCATTTTGCGCTGTCCCCTACTTGCAGCTCACAATGGGCAAACACAGAATTCTGTGTAACAATGACAGACCACTGAAGACTATCAAAAGACAGCTTTGTTGTGGTATCAATGAACTGGGACGGAAACTCTTAACCACTCCATCCAGTTTTCAGAAGCCTTCAAAGTGCAAACATCATGCAACACAGTCCCCTAGCCAACTCAGTCATGTATTTTCCCCCCGTCCTTCAAATTAATCAGTGACAGCAGCTTTTCCTTCTGTGAAAAATCTTCATTCCTCCTTCTACACCACCTTTCATGTGCTCTCCTCTAAGTTCTCAAAGTCACTGACTGTCTTTGCTCTGGTTTTGTCAGTTTTTACAGTAAATAATCATCTGATAGGAAGATAATGTAAATTCTGACATTACCTATGCTATGTCTACCTTTAGATTTTATCCTAATTTAAATTTTGGTTGCAAAGGTAAGACTTGGCCCCTATTTCATCTTTAGTTAAAAAGGGTACAACATTATTTGAGGTTCTTAGTCTTACTGTAGTAAAGTCAAGAAAGTGGGAAAACCCAGTTTCCCACAAGAAGCTGAGGAAGAGTACTCCACAAATTGCACTTGAGGTGCAACTCTTCCACTCCACTTCCCTTTTTTTTTTTTTCTCCCCAATCTAATCACTACAGTAGAGTCCCAAAGTTAGCTTCTTTTACATGACTTTAAATGCATGCACTTGACACCAGTTAGATTAGAACACTAAATAAAAAAATAAAACGACCTTATTCAAGTACTCAATTGACAAGCCATATTCAACCATGTATTAGGAATTGCAATCATGTAATTACGTATTATCTGCAGGAAGACAGAAAGAAATATGATGGTTTGCAATTTTATAGGAAAATTCTTTTGTTTCCACACAGGGATCAGGTGGCAGTACTAAATTTTATCTAGGAAATGCAGCCACAGACTGCAATCCTAGTGGTTTCTCAGAAAATAGTAACCCTCAAATTATAATGTCTGTGGTCACAAACTACTACAAACTATTTCTGAAGTCAGACATGGTTAAAGTCTGCATGCATTGGCCTACTACTTTTCCAGACTTTGCAAGCATATTAGAAATAAACTGATCTAATGTCAGGAATCTCTTTCCAGTCAGTGCTATTAAGTTGCGTACTTCCTCACACACCCAAGATTATAAAACTTTTTTTTTTTTTCCTCATGTAAGATGGTTTTCTGTGTCCTTACAGAATCACCATGATCTCCATAAACACTGGACACACAAATGTTTCTGCAAGCAGGTGGAAAACCAACAAGAAAGTGAACCTGAAAATACTGGTTGGATAGCCTCTTGGGGGAAATGTAAGCAAATGCTCCCACTGAAATTTGAATAATGTAGTAAAGAAACTTGAGACATACTTTGAAGAGCAAATTCTTATCCAATTCAATAGCCTATTTAGGTAGGAATCATGACATGGAGAAAAAAAGCCAACAACTTCTTGTTGTTCATGATCCACAAGATACTGAACATGAACAATAATATTATGATAGTTCAAGCTTGTTGCAGAAAAATTATCTTTTTTTCACACACTGCCACCCACTCAAAATCCTACAACATCTAACAAAGTTATTCCTAGATTCACAATATGCCATTTTTCTGGGAACTTCAGAATCATAGAATAAATTGAGTATTTCAAACTCTGCCTTCCCCATAGGTTTCTGTACCCTATGTACAAGATGAAACAAATAAGAAATGGACAAAGCAAGACTGACAAACTGATACTATTTTGTATTCCCTTAACTGGCAATGCACTCAATGTTTTGTCTATCATAGATGAGAAGCTTTGAGGAAGTATTTAAGGAAATGAATTGAAACTCTCTCAAGTCCAAAAACATCATAAAAGAAGGGAAAGTGATGCCAATATCATGAACATTTTAACGGTAGATCTCCCAGTAACAAATAGAGGGTAAGGGGCTAGAAAGGATGAACTACAATTGTTAGGACAGGGAAAAAAAGATGCATTAATAAAAATAGACGAAAAGTGGAAGGTAAATAGAGAAAAAGTGGGAACTTAGATGAAGATTATACTGATGTTGACTGATACGACATAGCATCTCTTGTGGATATGATGCCTAAATGACCAGTAATATGTAAGCAATTATATTTCCAATTAGACCTGAAACATAACCATGATACAGTCCAGAGTAAGAAGCAACACGGTTGGTCCTGACAGGACCAGAAAGTATTTGGAGAGTGAGAAAGAAGAAAGGAAAGATTAAGAAACCTACTGAACTTCAAGTGACAGTGATGCATTCATAAAGTGATATCAAAGATACTTATTACTGTTTCTAGTGTAGACAGAAATAGCATTCCCAGTAGGCATGGAGGAAAAAATAAGTTACGCTTCCAAATTTGATACTACCCAAGAATCAATCTTACACAGAAAGCATAAAGCAACTATCTAAACATAGGGAGGCAACAGTGCCTGCTTCTGCAAAAGCAACTTAGTATCATGGAGCATCACAGAAAAGTAGTACCAAAGAGCTAGCTAGCAGAATCTTGCCTCTCCACAACGTAGGCATTCCCAAACTAGCCTATCTCCTGCATTGCCAGAATTCCCAGACCACCTGTTTATATCACACAGAAACAAGATGCAAGTTCTGCAAGTTACAGAAGACACAGAAAACAGCTTTGTCTTAAAAACAGTATGATGATTTCAGATGTATTGTTTACAGATCAGAGGGGTAAGAAAGAGCCATTCTACAGCTAATAAATTTGACTGAAGCTAGAATGGGAAATAACTTCTTAGATAAACTTTATTTATTAGTTCTTCCAACCTTCTCAAATATAGGACAATGAGGAAAAACATTTAAAAAATACTAATTTTCAACAAAAATTTAACAGTTAAGCAACAGTAGAAAAGAAAAAAAAAAAAAAGCCAGTTCTCTAAGTATACAGCCAACACCATGTTTTCATTTATGCATCTTTTGTTAACTTACATATGACTGGGTGTGGAAATCCTTAAGACATTCAATATAAAATGGATTCAGGCTTGCCAAAACTATCAGAAGAAGCATTCCCTCAAGCAGATGAGCATGAATACCAAGAAAGTTTTAATAATGTAACAATTCAGTAGCCATTCATTTGGGGGGATTAAGCGTCATGTGTTCTAGACATCTTGCTTTTACCTTCTAAGCAATGGCATATACTGGTGTTCATAAACTCATGGAAAAACTTTAAACATACTTTAAAGCCCATAAAGTGCAGAAGAATCAATTTTTTTTTCAGCTATTCAGATGTTTGCCAGGAAAATTATATTAATATATTCCAAGATAATCAATTACAAATTTATTGTTCTGCAAAGAACACCGCAACATGAACCCTCATGAGTGTTAATACATCCAGTTGTCTTGACTGCTTAGAGATTTACTCAGCAAAAACTATGGGGAAGTTAACTTTTTTTTTTTCTTTTTTTCTTTTTTTTTTTTTTTTACATACGCCTTTTTGCTAACTTTTCTTGCAAAAATATTTTTTCTTTGTATATCTCAGTTATGGCTTGGCTGAATAAAACACTGCAGCTTCAGTTTTCCTGAAATACGTTCCCATTGGTAAGATAATTTTGCCTTAGTGCTTTTGCCCATGTCCAAGAGGAAGCAGAGTTTATGTTAGCTCTTTTAATAAATTAAAGGCTTTTGTTTTTTTCCTAATTATTTGCAGCCTTCAGAACAATTTAAACTCTAATGTATCTCCTCTATAGATAATGGTAATGATGAACTCAAATTCTTTTTCCTTTGAGAATTAGGGTAAACTCCAGTAGATTATACATAGTAGTTTAAATTTAAGCCTTCAGGAAATGACAGAGGTTATTCTTTGCTTTGAGCACTTTAGGAGAGTTATTAATTTCCAGCTATGACATGGACCTAAATTTCCAGGGTTCAGCCTGCCGCTGCCAGCTTTCCTTTCAATGCATTTTCTTTCAAACAAAAATTATGCTGCATAAATTCTCTTTAATTTGTTTTGCTACTTCTATTCCCTTTCCTTCTGCAACCCCCCACCTTGATTTCATCTCATTTATGTAAGTGAGTATTTGGCTTTGTCAATTGATAACTACAATCATGCAGAAAGCTCTGTGCGTGATAGCATTATAGCTAGAGTAGTTACTGCTCTAGGTCCTCTGCACTGACGGCTAAATATAAATACAATGTCTCTGTATACAGGAAAATACAATTTCTAAAATATCTTTCCCATTTAGTTTATTTTGCCCCATGCTTATGACAGTGTCCTTTTCTCCACTGATTTGTCTACTTTCACTTTTTACATTTTCACATTGATGTGCGTCTTCTCTATTTATTTTTTTTATTTTTTTTTTAAGGCCAGGGTTGTAGGTTCTTGGTTAGGATTCCCAGTGTCTGCTGATGCTGTATCCCAGCAATTCTGGCTGTCAAATTTTGTGTCACAATTTCTTCTGTTTTGTTCTTACTCAACTCTGACACAGACTAAAATGTATTTAAACCACATAGACTATAAAGTGGGTTTGTACCTCAAAGAAAATTATAAAATGTAGATTGTCTTCACATTTTTTCATTAATTACTCCTAGATTTACTTACAGGTGCCATGACTAGAAGCCATTCTGCCTCACTGTCTCAGTTTCAGCTGGGATAGAGTTGATTTTTTACTAGCAGCTGGTATAATGCTATGAGAATTGGAAGAGTAAGAGTTTTGAACAAGGACAAACAAGGAATCCATTCACTGCTTCTCACTGGCAGGCAGGTGTTCAGCCTTCTCCAGGAAAGCAGGGCTCCATCATGTGTATTGGTTACCTGGTGAGACAAACAGCTTAACTCCGAACATCCCCCACTTCCTTCTTCTTCCCCCAGCTCTATATGGCTGAGCATGGTATCAGATGCAAAGCAAGTGACACTGTCCTGCATGACATACTTGTCTCTAAATTAGAGACATATGGCTTTGACAGATTGACCGCTCGGTGGATAAAGGAACCGGCTGGAAGGCCGAACTCCAAGAGTTGTGGTCAAAGGCTTGATATCCAAGTGGCAATTAGTGACAAGCGGCATTCCTCAGGGATCGGCACTGGAAACAGTACTGTTTAACATCTTTGTCAGTGACATGGATGGTGAGATGGAGTGCACCCTCAGCAAGTCTATCTGGGTGGTGAGACAGCGGAACAAATTGCCTAGAGAAGCTGTGGCTGCTCCATCACTGAAAGTGTTCAAAATCCAGATAATTCGCCAGGAGGAGAAGGTTTTGGAGAGATCTTATAGTGTCCTTCCAGTACCTAAAGCTACCTACAGGAAATGTGGAGCCAGACTCACAGGCAGTATAATGATAGGACAAGGGGTAATGGTTTTAAACTGAAAGAGGGCAGATTTAGATTAGATATTAGGAAGATTAAGTGCACCCTCAGCAAGTCTCTCTGGGTGGCGAGACGTTGGAATAGGTTGCCCAGTGAAGTTAGGGTTGCCCCATCCCTGGAAGCATTCAAAGCCAGGTTGGATAGAGATTTGAGGAACTGGTCTAGTGGAAGGCAGAGAGCTTGGTTTTGGTCCTAGAAAAATACCTTTTCACTAAGAGAGGCAATGGAATTCCAGCATAATAAGGAATAAAAGTAACATCTTTTCCATAGGTATAAAAAAAGTAATCTAAACTGTCTACAGCATAAATGCTAGTATCTGACCTAGTCAAAACAGTCACTTGCAGGGTGCACATCTTATTTCAATGTACATACCTGAAAATATTGCAGGAATCTCGTTCTGAATGTGCCAACTTTTCTCCATACACATAGTCTAGATGAAGATAAACTAACAAGATTGCTATGCATTCCAAGTATCTACTAGGTGCAGTGATCAATGATAGATATCATAACTAAATCTACCACAACATCAGGAAGACATTCAAAAGAAAAAAATAAAATACACAAAGTAGGTCCACAGAAGGGCAAAATATACTAACTTCGTTATGCTTTCTTTGCTCTTGCATGGCTTCCTGAACGGCCTGGGCAATCTTCTCTTCATGTCTGTCACGTTCTGCTTCCCACATTTTTCTTTCTTCTGCATGTCTCTTCTCCATATTTCTTCTTTCCTCCTCTACTGCTTTCAGAACAGCCTCCTGCACTGCTTCTTTTTCAACCTTTGAAACAAATCAAGCACAAACGGTTGACTGATGTACCTAATATGGGTGCCTAACTCATATGTGTTGCTTCTCCTAATGAGATCTATGAGCTGACAAGATACGCCATAGTTCAGAAGTGGAAATATTCCTGTGTGCTTAAATTTATCTTATGGTGCAACCACGCATTACCACTGGACAATGACTTTGTAGTTATAGAAAGAAAAAGAAAGTTCCAAACAAGGATCATATATTGTGTTTTCAGTAGGTGGGAATTTATCATAACTAATTTGCTTAATGCCAACACAAAACACGTGCAGCAGAAGCCACAGGTAGAACATGGGCCTTGCTACACTGCTTGATATTGCCACATAGGAGATATTCCTGTCCTTATCTTCAGATATCTAAAGTTCAAAAACAGTCTGAGCGTTTTCTGTGGCAAAGTAGCCAACACATACTTAGAACAAATGTCTTCCCTCTCAAAGCTCCTTAGCTATGCATTCTACAAGAAGTATTGTTTAATCTTTTTTTTTTTTTCAATATTTATATTCAACGATTACATAAAATCATCAGAAGACACACACTGAATTTGAGGTAACAAGGACAGCTCTACACATGCTGAGCCACATGAACATATTTATCAGCAGATAATCATTGCAGAATATCCACAAATAAATAACGGCACCCTGAAGTTCAAAATAAAGAAACATGGGCTGACACTCCTCCCTACCCTCAGCCCCCAATTTCAATAAGATTACAGGTCACTCCACTGCCCTTTGATGCTCATTATGGAACTAGTAAATTGAAAGTATAAATGGCAAAAAATACTGGATTCCTCAAATAACTACACTTATAAATAAAGTTGGTTCTTGCAATTCATTGGGACTTGGTTAAGTTTCTTTTAAACACAGAGGAGAACATAGTTTGACCAGTTTAGTTATGAAAAAAAGAATGAGTTGCATGAACTTGGCATTTGTAATGACACACAAAGAATCCACATTGCATGTCTACTATTTAACAAGAGATACCTTCGCAGCAGCTGCCACAGCTTCCTTACTTCTTTGTCTTTCTTCATCCAAACATTTGTCAAGCACTTCCTGTAAATGTTATGAAAAATGAAACTGCAATATACAATCAAGGAGTGGCTAAAAACCATTTCATAGTTACAATGCTTGAGAAAGCTTCCTCCTCCCATCAATGATTGTGACAGGATCATTCGCAATCAGCTCCAGCGTGAAGATCAGATCCCTGCTTTTTTCTTTTTTTACCTCATAAATAAAAGCAATACCTTGTGGATTTTTGACTGCTGCGTCAAAGCTTCTTCTATTTTTTCTGATAACACTTCCTTCTCTGCTTCCAAAATGTTGAGAAGTCGCTGATGCTATTGAGAGAAAACATCCATGTTACTGTAACCTAAGTCTGCTAGTGAAACAGACAAAAAGAATTCATCCAAGACACTTAGGTTTGTCAGTTGCTTACAACATGACTTAAAATGGAGATTCAGTTCAATGACATACACAGGACTTGTTTAATTGATTTCAGACATGAATCAAAATTACAGTAAGGAATGTTTAGCTTCCTGACTATTTAATATTTCTTCTGAGTCTGAAAAGCATGAGGAAAGAAGCTTGAAAAACAACATCAGCATATGAAAGCAACACTTAGAAAATTTATAAAGATGGTTTAAGTAACATGACACTTCAAACACTTCATTTAAACATCTGGAGAACTTAAATAATACTTGCAGTACTGAGTTATACACATAGATGGCAGAAGACAAATGGATTTTTTTCACCCATTTGTGACACCATGAACTTTTAAAGCCAGGAAATAACAGCAAAAGAGAATGCTGCTTTCTTCTAATTTTCGCATAATCCAAACCATTTTCTCAGAGGAAATTAACACTGAAATAAAGTAACCCAGTTAGGCTGTATATAGATGGAGAATCCACCGCTGTTCTTAATCACAACCCATTTATCTGTTTTTCACTAAACTAAGTAAAGCATTTGAAAGACGTGTGTTTTTTCTGTAAGAGCTGAGCTGTTTTCCAAAACTGAAAACTATTACTGGAAGTTATTGATATTGGGTATTTGTCATGAGATAATTGCTAGCAAATCAGTACACTTTTTAAGAAGTTATGTAAGAGATGATATATCGTAACTTTAAAGTATGGTATCAATACCTAGTAATATTTCACAAGATGACCAAAAGCAAAGTGCAACAGTAGAGTCTTATGTCAATAAAAGTGTTTTTAATGAACACAAAAGTTTTTACACAAACACTTATACAGGCAAATACCCCTTTAACCAGCATTTCTAAGAAACAGTCATCTGTTACATTAATTTTATTAGATTTAAATATAAGTGTCTCTAATGGCAGCTAGAAATACATTACCAAATTGCAATACTATGTTCTGAAAAACATTTTTTCATTTGAAGAATAGAATACAAAACTTCTAGACTGCTTTATAAAATAAAACACCTATCTGCCTTTCCAGGATAAACATGTAAAGAGGCATTTCCTTGTGAATTTACTTAAAATAGGTCTGAATGGAGCAGACATATTCTAATGGAAAACACCTGTGGAAGGAGTGGTGAAATTCACATCATGGTTATACTTAATGATGTGTAACTAAGTTTTCTTGTGGACTCAGTATGTTCAGACATTAGCTTTAACTATCAGGCCACTTACAGAAATTATTTTATCCTGGTAACTCAAGGGTGAAACAATAAACGGATTTAGATAAATGATCCCTGTGACTCTTCACTTGATTGCCTGCACAGACTACAAATCTGTTATTTCATTTTCATTTGAAAAAACGATACAATAGAAGACAAACATAGGCAAATATTTTATAGGACATATACCACAAATCAAAGTTTACTAACGCCAGTCAGAAGACAAAAACTTTATTTGCTTCAGCCAATAAATAGCAAGGGACTTTCTAAAGAGAGCTCATTGGAGAAAATCACCTCTATTTTTACAATACCTACAGTAGAATGGCAGTCAACTTGCTCAGCAAGATCAAGATTTCTAATTTGACACTTGCAGGCATTTAATTCCAGTTTGACCATGAGATTTCTAGGTAAGACATGAAGACTGCACATAACATTTCAAGTTGCCCTAAAGGGTCAGCTACCAGAGGTATTTTACAACATTCTCCTTGAGAGACTACATTTTTCAGCCTTTAAACTTCAGGGCAGTTTTAGAAATTTGATTTTACATAAACATATAAGATGACATTCAAGCCCTTCCTGGAATTCCTGAAACAACGCAGATACTTGAACTAATACAATACAGGACATGTCTACAAGGCCAGTGGAGACAACTAATGCCTATTGTCCCTGCAGACAAAATGCTTTCATGACTATAGCCTTCTGCATGACCCCAAACTCACTACACAGTAGTTTACTTTTCATAAACCTGATAGATGTAAGAATCTTGGAAAAGACAGGTATTGGGACCAAAACACTTTTATCATACGGAAACCCAAAAAGTTCTGATTTTTAATACATTTCTGAAGCAAAAAAAAAAATAAATTCCTCCTTCACTGCAAAGAAGAGTGTACAACTAAATCTAGAGAGAGCTCTTTTTACAAAACAGCACCTGGACAAATCAGTTCCATGGAGATAGAGCATACCAAACAAATGGAAATACAGCCAGCAGTATAAAATAAATTAGCTTGCTGCTTCTGGAAGCAAAATGGGAAATCTGTAATATACAATATACTGCTTTTTCTTACCACTTTAACTACAAAAAAAGGTTGCCTAATACATAAACAATTACCATAAAAAATGGAGGTTGCTGTGACTGCCATTTGCAGTATGTTTACTTTAATTGAGTTTAGGATCTCCTGTTTCCTTGCTAGATTAGAAAAATCTATACTGTACTACATGCTGAGTTTTATGGAAATCACACAAATTCAGCAAGAACTCTACTGTGAATTGTATCTGTGCATGAAAACACACTGGTTCCCATTTTTCAAGATACCAGAGGTAACTATTCATAAGCCCATTTAGAATGCTTTCAAAATAAAAGCTCATTACTTCTGGAATATTTCAATGCAATTTGTTTTACACTGCACAGCATCCCCATTTCTCATGGAAACGTAAAATTTATAATTTCAAGACTGTAAGCCCCTTGTGAATAGCTTGGCATGTCCTTTCCTATTATAATGTAAATGTTTATTCATGTGGAATAATCCTTCCATAAATGGTTACCTTCATATCTGAACTTCCAAAAGTTCATATATCATCACAAATGTTGCAACAGCTGTCCATACAACCCAGTAAAGCAAATTCTCTTCTACTAGTACTAGAGAAATAACTTGCAGAACTGTTTATTTGGCTTCAGAATTTATATTTGGCAGAACAGTTTTCTTTTGCAGAGAGAAACATACCTTAAGCTATTAAATTACATAAATTATATGAAAAGAAATAAGTAACTAGAAACAGATAAAGAAGAATAAGATATTGCATGAACTGCTATTCCCTGAAACAGGTCCTGAGTCCAGAAAGACCACATTGCATAGTTAGCATAGACACGACAAAAAGGATGAACACTTCCATTATACATTTAATTAGTCAGCAATGTAAGGACTTATCAAGAACTTTATATGTCTTTTCCAGGGTTCTGTGCCCCACAGTATTATTAGTCCTTGTGTAGCCACGGAATCTCCTTGAAAGCTGTGCTTATTAAAACGATGTCGAGAGTTCAGTGGTTTTATTAATGTATTTTATAGAAAAGAATGCACCACCTCCTTGTCATCTGAGATCCTTCCTACTGAATTCCTTTTTACAGAAGCACAGATCTCTCAAAGGCGTACTCAGGTATTTGGGTTATGCATAACACATGAGCAGAAAATGTGAGAAGGTACAGATAGAATAGGTTTCTGTGCTTTCCCTATTCTGACAGCTATAGAGGAAATTTCAGCTACTTCTGCATAATGACAGCATTCTGACAGATTTTCATAAAAAGCAGTAATGCAAAGGAAATGATTAATGATTGCATGAATGGATTTCCAGGCTGTTTAAATGACAGCAAGCTATTGCAACCCCTCTGGATCCAGCCTTTAAGTTAAGGCAACTAGATTCATATTTCAGATTTAAAAATAATCCATATGCCTTCTAAGTAGACATTACTCTATAGAAGAACCAGGTACATTAATTTTTCTAGACATACATAGAATGACTTTGGGCTCTGGTACTAAATGGCCACAATGAACTTTATATACAGCCACTGTTTCCTCAGCTGTTCCTTCAGAATAGGATATTAAAGGGAGTTGAAGGTTATAACATAGAAACATCTAAGAGGCGACAGCTTCATTTCAGCACTTAAACATTTGAGAGCTTTCAAGTGCTCACATGTTTTTAGGTAACAGGAAATAATAGGATATTTTAGGTTCATTTACTTGGTCTGTAGGTTTTTGTTCAACTGTAGTAATGGTCTCTTAACAACACAGACCATTGCTAAACTAAAGATCATATATGGTGAGGTAAATGCCTACAACTAAGCAAAATTATTTCATAACACCTTCGCCTTCTCAGTAAAAATAAAAACTATAGAAGGAATGTGAGTTGAATGAATCTGAGTGTTTCCATTTTCCACAGGTAAGAATTATAAACACATTCCTCTCTGTTAGACAGTATTAAAAGAGAAAAGGAAGAGCATTGAGGCACCACTCTGAACTACCTATAAAATAAATTTTGATTCCCGAGCATTGTAGAGGCCACTTTCTCTTAGGCTTATTTGGACGTCAAAGTTGGAGACCACCTGGCAATTGTACCTGTCAAGAGGATGTTGCCCATGCTTCAAAAAGGAAACCTAAAAAAGCCTTCAAGAATGAGTGATCAGGCTCCTGTAAGCAGGCTAATGAGTTCATCAGACCAAACAGTCCTATGCAAAATAATCAAGTCTATTCCACTTCTCCTGTAAAAATTATGATGGATACCTACTTATAGAGCCTTACACTTGGAAAAAAGCACCTAACCCATGCAGACTATATAAGACAGAGTCCAAATGGAAGTTGAAGTGAAGGTTTCCTTTAATAATCAACAATACAAGAACCAGACAAGAGGTAAGAAAATTCTAAACACATTGGAGCTCTCAATCTGTTATTACACAATATATCTTACTGACTCTCTGGACTAAAGTGCAAAAATGGAAATTCTTATGACTACAGATAATCTTAAAGAAACCCAAACAACAACAACCAAACAACAAAAAATGTCCTTAACTGAAATACGGTGGGATGGACTAGTAAGGCCAAAATAAATCTCAGTGAAAACTCCACTTTAGTGCAACAAGAAAGTTTTCAGCCACTCTAAGTTTGCTGGGTTGCATATTCACATTGTGCATGTTATATATAAGGCACAATAGACAGTAAAACCCTATGGAGAGATACTCAGATCTAAAACCTTTAGCTTAGGGGTACAGCAAATAGCATAGCTAATTTCCACAGCCAAGCACCTCCACCTATTCCTCTTTCTGACAAATTATAATTTGCTTCCTTTTTTTTTTCCTTAGATGGGTTAAGAGTGCAAAATTCTGATGTGTAAAAATTCTGAAGAGCAAATCATAGTGGGACATGATGGACCAATGAGACACAACAAAGTTTTCCCCATAAAAGAAAAGAATGAAACTTTTTAGAAAAATGGTACTTCAAAATGGAGAGAAACACTAGTATTTTTACCCTACTCTCTGGAAAGTAGCAAGAGAGGGTCAAGCAGAATCCTCTGAAAACCAACTTAAAACAAAAGGCATTCAAAAATAGGTTATAATGTTTTCCTCCCTGCAAGTTCTCTAGGCAATGGTTCCAAATGAAAATCGTTTGATGTAGATTCAAATATAAATACAGAGGTTCTGTGGTTTTTCTTGATTCCTGTAAAAAAGAAATCAAAAAAATCTTTCTTTTTTTCCTGGAATGTGAGTCACAGAAGACATTGTAAACAGATTTAATCACAATAGCAACTAGTCGGTCCATTTTGTTATTTTTATATATTAAATTTATTTCTGAGGATTCATGACATTTTTCTTTCAGGTAAGCATCTTTTGAAGAATTACATAGTGTATATTATAATAAGTCACAGAGTGAATGAAATAATGCAGGATATGAGCTATTTTACAGCTAAAACATAGTATTACAGCTATTAATAAATAATTCTAATTTAGAACAGTTATAATTCCTTGCATATTCCTATTAACCCTAAACTGCAAATTTAAAGAAAAACAAAAAACAGGATGTCTTGCATGAACTAAAATGTTTTTTAAAAATATATTTTTTCTTCCCGGGCCCTGTACTGCTTCATTTAAAAGGAAAGCAGTACAGAATTTCATCTACAACTGAAGATGCAAGTCTTTTGCTATAAGTATCCAATTTATGTTTCTGCTGGTTGGTTCCTTAACAACACTGAGTAAATCATCATGCATGGATCACCAAATTCAGTACGGGTAAGTTAATTTTTTTAGCCGCTATTCATAATTTACGTAAAAGCAGCCTGTTAGATAATAATTCAGAAACAAAACAAGAAACATCACAGAACAACCAAGATTAATCTGAATGTTCTAATACTAAAAAAAAAGAAAAGAAAAAAGTTTGCATTATTTGTAGTTTCAATGCAGCAAAATAATGATATTTCACACTTTCACAAAGTCTTTCATCTAAGGAAACAATTTTTTACACACTAATGAAAATAAATACACTTGGAACCTTCTTTTAATAGCATTGTTCTAAAAAACCATATATTCAAACATACATTTGTCTAATTCCCCTTCAGTGAATGACAATTTCTTCTTACAACAAAACTCTACTGAATTTTTTAAGCTTATGAAAATACACTGTAGTTAGTAGTTTAACAAAAAAACCCCACAGGCATAATCAAGACTTTATCTCTCTTCCTCAATGTAAATAGATATTTTTTCTGTATCTTCATCACATATGGACATAGAACAATCCCTGTCCCTTGAGATCTGGAAACAGTACTTCAGTCCTCAGCAGGAATAATGGAACACTGGACTGGGCTTTTTAAGAATTTACTGATTCAATTTTTTTCCCCCTTTTTTAACAAGGAAGCTTTAAGAAGCTCTCCACGAAGCTCTGCTTTTATTTCTGTCTCTGAGGGAGGAATCTAACAGTAAGAAGAAATAACACAGGGCGTGAGAAACATTATCTCTATGATGGAGATGACATCACAAAGTTACGGCATCATGATTTTTGTTATCAAAATATGTCCCTCTCTACATCCTATTATAAATATTATCCTGAGGAAAAAGTCAACCTTGTTGAAACAGTAGTAATAGTCTTGTGTTCCTGTAGAAAGGTTATCTATATTTAACCTCATATTATTTTATACTGTACCTTTTCTTCACCACCGCTAAACTATGCTCAAGTCAAATGGCAAGATCTGGTAGTCATAACTGGTTTCCTACACTGTCCTCACTATCTGTGGCATCTGACTGCTTGGCAGCTCAAGGTGGAAAATCTGCCTGAAGAATTCCAACATCTGTTACATATTTCCACTTCCTCAAATTATAACTTATTACTGCATGGTTGAACTGTATCTTTTTGCCAGTTTGAGGTCCAAGTGGCTAACAAAGCAGGAAAACTTTTCTAAGAGAAAGCCCAGGAATCAGCAGAACATTATTAAACCAGAAAAGTTAAAACAATGAAAATATAAAGAAAAATCATAATAGCACTGATAAAATAACTAAGCCTATAATTCTCCCCAGGCGTCTTAGCAGTATACAGGCAGTACGTAAACTGTATACTTTGAGGCACATAAGAGACTGAAATTAAGCTTAAAACATTCTGCCGGATATGTGTTTTATTATTTATAAATAAAGCAAGAAGCTATACAAATAATGAAACTACTCTTCTCAGAAAGCATACATAGTAATAGAGGCTATTAAAAAAACCTGTAAACTTTGATGTCCTAAGGATACAGAGATACAGAATTCCAGTAAAAACATGAAGAAAAAAAAAAGAAAGTATTAATTAACCCTTCTGGTTTTGTTATCTAATTCATTTCACAGTCTGTATGAGCTCTCACAGAATTGCTCCATCTATCAGGAAAAATAATAGGAAATTAATTTCTAAAATATGATCAATATAAACAGCAAAATTTTCAGTAACAGAAGATAGTAAAACCAATGAAAAAGATTAATTTTCTGTAGAAAAGCTAACAAAAATAATTGAGGAGAAATTGAGGAGAAAAGTCATATTATGCTACTTAGTTGTTCAGTATTGGCAAGTGTTGACAAAATAAATTCAGAACAAGTAATTAAGATTTTATGTAAACTTTTTATACAAGCAAAGGCAGAAAGCAAATATCACACTGAAGAATTACTTTCAAGTTTAACTTGACAAATTCAAGGAAGCAAGTGAAATTTCCAATTAAGTGTTTTTGTTTGAGACTCTGAAAGTATCCTCACTGAATTCACAGTTCAAAGGGACTGCAAAATCATCCTCTAACTAGCTCGTGATAGCAGGCAGATTCAAATGAAGTTAGAAGACTCTGGTAAGGATTTATAGTTTTCCAAAAACAGATAGGCGTTCTTGGATCTTCACAATGCTAACTTTTACTTTGGGAAGTAAATACTAAGCAATACTGGATACAAAGTCAACACATACAAAACCAAAATGCAGAGCGAGGATAAGTCAAACTTTTTCAGGATTCAAGGCAAAAACCCCTCCAACCAAACAAAAAAAGCAAGTCTTCCCAGCACAGAAATAGCTGATTCTTGATCTTTTCACTCCAATTGTCTCTACACGTGCAGAAATAATGAAGGTATTATGAATTTAGCAATAAATGACTCAAATCATAGGATTCTAATAGATACTGGGTTTTTTTTCCCCCCTTTACTAGGTAGCAGGAACTACCAGATAATACAGAAGTTCTGAGGAAGTCTAACTTTGCACCTCACCTGCAAATCTTAAACATAGTTCATCTAGATGTGACATTGCAGGTTTGCAAAGCAAAGTGAATTAAATGAAAATGTAATGGGAATGATTGATAGGAAGTACTTCATTTTAGAGGGAATGAAAAAACAATCATTCCAACAGCAGCAAAATGCAAGATTTCTGAGAACTGAGAGGAAATACAAAAAAAAAATAAATAGAATAGAATAGAATAGAATAGAATAGAATAGAATAGAATAGAATAGAATAGAATAGAATAGAATAGAATAGAATAGAATAGAATTTCCAAACCTATCATAGTTGGAATTAATGAACCAGAAAGGTTAGGTCCACTGCATTCTTCATTTTTTCAGTCTGCAAGTCTTCAGGATTATTGAAGTACTCTCACTGCAAAAATTGGCTAATATCTCCTAAATTCCAAAATTCTCTTATCAAACTAGTCTGCATATGCTCCCTCCTAGAGCAGGCATTTCACAATTACTATCATTGGATAGGAAAAATACAGCATCTCTCTTGTTCACAAGAGGGGACAAATAAAAAAAAAAAGTTAACAAAATATCATATATTATATATTATTATATAAACATGCTGCAAATTATAAGTAGATAAAAAAAGATTTCAAATAATAAAATATTATATTTTCTGACCGTGGAACAAAGTTGCTGAATGAAATAAACATTTTCTGGCAAACAAGCAATCACTTGCTATACAAGATAAGTACTTTTTACATTTGACATTTTAGGAATTGTTGGGAGACTTACTGGTACTCTTCCCAGAAAACTATGCAAAACACATCAAAACACATCATCCAAATACGAGAGAAGGTAAAGTATCTATCACATTCCAGCAGCTCATTACTATTCATAGAATGGTTAGAGTTGGAAGGGACCTCAAAGATTATCAAGTTCCAACCCCCCATGGGCAGGGACACCTCCCACTACACCAGGTTTCTCAAATTTCCCATCCAGCCTGGTCTTGAACACTTCCAGGGACGGGGCAATCACAACTTCTCTGGGTAACCTGTTCCAGTGCCTCACAACCCTCACAGGAAAGAATTTCTTCCTAATATCTAATCTAAATCTCCCCTCTTCCAATTTAAAACCGTTCCCTCTTGTCCTATCACTACACTTCCTGATGAAGAGTCCCTCTCCAGCTCCCCTGTAGGCTCCCTTCAGATACTGGAAGGATGCTATCAGGTCTCCAGGCTGAACAGCCCCATCTCTCAGTCTGCCTTCACAGGAGAGGTATTGTCACACCAGATTCCTGCTTGTCCACAAGCAGTTATTGGAAGCATCATACACTCCAAAAAACGGAGTTCTAGCAAACAGCACTTCTCTTCTTCCTGACCTTTCAGCAACCTGTTTTCAAATTGAAGCCAAACCAGTACTTTTCTGAGCATTTCTGAAACAAAAGGGCACAAGATTTCATGCACTGTCCAACAGATTTTGAACTGCTACTTGTCATACAAATGACAGCCAAGATCATGATAAAGTAGAGTGGAAAAAGAATTACGGACATGGGGCTAACTCTATTCATCTTAAATGTTGTTACATCTACAAATGCAAGATTTTTTTCATAGCTTTACTTAACATCGTAACAAAAAAATATTAATACTTCAAAGCGCAGATGAAGCATTTAACAGTTCTTTCCTTTTTGTGCAGCACTTCAGCACTGTTCTCTCTCAGCAATTATGCTAGCAGCTACTTTGGCTTCTTAAAACTATGGAAAAAATTTCAGCATAATATACTCTATATAATGGAAAAACTGCAGGCTACATATCCTTGTGCACATCCTCAAGGTTTTTTTAGAAGAGAAGTCGTCCAGCCCAGGCTTTCCTGAATATGCATGCAACTGAACTACAGAATCAAAGACTTCTATTCCTTTTCTGTTTTTATTCTTCTTTCACATGAATCAAAATGGAAAACATGCAGACTAACATAACTAAGGACCACTGTAGCACGTATCCCCTTTAGCTATATCCAAGCATGAAAATGGTACAAAGGTGTCCAGTTGTGTCACTTTGATTGATACTGTTTCTTCAGGAAGATATAGAGAAAAAGAGGAATATTGTCAGGTCATAGTTTTGAGACGGAAATGTGTGATCCGAGCCTCACTTCAAATACACTTTAATCACTCCCTATCCAGGAATGCACGTTTCATACTGTTTAGAAGACAGAAAGGAAGGAGACCATCAAGCTAAGGAAAGCGAAGTGTAATATAAATAGAGGGGAAATAATTTCTCATAAATGAAAGGTGACTTACTGCAGGTACTTTATTTTTATTATTTCACCTTAATACACAGACCATGGATAGTTTTAAAAAGAATGTAAAAATCAACCTCAACACAGTCTAAATTTTTAACACTATCTATTTTGATGGAATAGTGAGAGGAATTTCTGATAAAAATAATTTCTAGGACCTGCAGTAAAAACATGTAATTGCTTTTACATTTTCAGGGTCATGGTCTAGCAACCTTAATGAGAAAAACCCTTAGAATATCCTAGTCATACACAGTAAATACTTTTAAATAATAGCTGCTTACTTACTTCATCTTTTTTATGGTGCCTTTTATGGTCCATGGTTTTTCAAGTTGCTCAGTCTTATTGTCTTCTCTATGTTCAGAAGAAAAAATTACTTTCACATTTCAAAAGCCTACTTCTATTCAAACAGTGGAAAACAGAGGAAGCTGAAAGACACTCTATTCCACATATGGAAGTATGGAACAGCAGGTTATTGCCACGGATACCTGTCCTCTGCTAGCTGCATCCAGCATCCAACCCAGGCAACTGCTTAGTAAAGAAATCTCAATGATGAAACTATATTTTTCCACAAGTATGACATATACTGAATTCAAATTTTATATATATAAAAGAAATTGCTGCTCTTCCCTACTAAAAAATGGAAGTATGCAGAGGCTGTAGGCCTCTTCCATGTCTCATTTGTCATAAAAGATTGCTAGCACCTACCAGAAGACAGAAGTATGACCTGAATTTGCCAAAAATCTCACTCAGAGATAAATTTTACTGTCAGATATCTGGTTTGGTTTGGGGGTTTAATATTAATAATGAAGATACATATTGTCATATCCTATGTGGCATCTCACTTCTAGCACTGACCAATACCTGACTACACTGAAGTACTTTTACTGACATGCTACTGTTATACGTGTGTTCATTTTCTGAGCATTAAAAATTTCTATTAAAAATTTTGTTACTCGTGTTTTTCAGTATGTATTTTCATACAGCAGGAGTTAAACCATAAGATCAAAGTTAGTGCTCATTTTCAAGAGGCAACAGCAAATATTTGTGTCAGAAAAAGGCAAGGATGAAATTTATGATTTTCCAACTTGTAATAAACTGACACGTGTTTTCAAATTACATTTTCTCTGATTTTCTCAAATGCTAGAAACATACAACTCCCATTGATTTCCTAAATATTCACTATATGGCGTGACTAATTCTTGGCAAAGAAAAGTTCTCATTGTCCTGTTCATTGATGAAGGACACCATGTCTCTCCCTGCATATGTCATAAGAATGCCCGGTTTGCTTTTTGAAGTGTTGATATGAGTGCCTACTTCCTTGAAAAAAAGCAGCAGCCCAGGACATTGTTCCTCAGGAAGCACCCATTACAGCGGTAATAAATTTCTTTGACAGAACTAGTCCTTTCAACATATTCCAGGAAAAGGGGAAGGTGGCCCATAAGCTCCAGACCTAGGGGCCTTGAGATTGGATATTCAAGATAAATAACATTAATTAAGAAAAGTGTAGATGCAGAAATACCTAGCATCTGTGGGCAGTAACTGAATAGAAACCAGCTCATCTCTCAAGCGTTTGTTTAAAAAGCAATGGATAGCAACAATGATTAATACAGAGGACACTTCAATGCAGGCACTGTAGTATGTCAGAAAGTATACTGAACTTCATGGAGATGAAGATAAACTGGAAGATACACCAGACCTTTCTTACTTTGAGATCGGTGTGGAAGGCATCTGTCAGAAGGGTCAGAATAAATAAAGGCCTCAGAATTTTACTTTGGTAAAATTGTAGAAGCTTTTCCAATGTCCTAAGCCACAGACCTATTGAGTTATATCTTGAAGAGTACAGTGAAAAGACAGGTGACAGACCCGGAACAAGATACAGAACTGAAGACAATTTGTATTGATGGGCTGATGGTTCCCTCCTGTAGATGATGATGACATTACCTGTAGCTAGCCAAAATATTGCAAAAATTTCACGTGGAACAAAGATGAATTACAGAAGTTTGTCCAGCAGGAAACTGAGATGCAACCACAGAACTATGCCTCTCACATCTTCCCCTATCCTGGAAGACGTAGTCTTGCACACTCACCATATCAGCAGTAAGGTAGACATCCTTTTAACGTGCATCTCCATCACAGGAAAAACAGTGATATGCTAGGATAAAATACAGTTTCAACCTCTAATGATAGGTTAAAGGGAAGCAGAGAAAAACAGGCTTTTCTCCTTCTCAAAGAGACATTTTTGGGATGGATGAGTATGGGAAAATGGGATTAGGAGAAAGCATGAGGAAGGAGTTATTACACAAGACAATACTGATTTTGTGGAACTGGAAATAAACCAGCAGAAAATTTAAAAGGAATGGCATGTAAGGGAAAAAAATATGTGGGTTGACAAAGTTTTGTGTAGGCTTAGAAGTCTGAAGGCAAAATACTGCCTGTAAGGCAAAAATATTAGACAGGAACCAAAAAAAAAGAAGCTGTACTTTTATACAGCACATACTTGCACTGTGTGATTACTAACGCACCAAGAAATATTATTTACTGTGATACAGATACTCAGAACTCTTCATGTAGAGGTGTATATGCATTTACAATCCCATAACACAGAGTATTACTCAACTTGATATATAATGACGATTAATCATTTCAGCAAAATTAATGGTTTGCACAGAACAAAATAATTTGAACAAACATAAATGTTAAACTCAACACCAAACGTACAATTCAGAGTAACTGTATTCAAAAAGAATAAAACATACTCCGTGTTTCCCAGCTCTCTTCCAATAAAGATTTATGAGTGAACAAAATTTGTGAGTATAAATCTTATTTTATTAAACCTTATAGTTCTGCCATAAGCACTCAAAGTTGTCTATTTCATTAGGCTTGAAAATCCCGGTTTAATATTACAATTAAAGGTGGTAAATTGCAATTGAGCTGAATGAGAAATTACTTGAAAGTTTGTAAACAAAATGTGAAGCTTTTCTGGGATCCAAAGGGAGTGTTAATTGTTGATACAATGTGAACTGGACACCAATGTCATAAGTACTCTCCTGTCCTACCACTAAGAAGAGGTGCCTTACATTGTTGGGCTCTCCCCAGGTAAACCTGAACCTCTGGAACACATCTTCACATTTCTGTCCTTTGGTTTGCAATGCAAACACAACAGATTACATGAGCAATATTTTGGTAATATTTTCTGTAAGTACACCCTCAAAAAAGAAAAAAAAATCTTCCTATAATGCTCCCAGATTTTATGAGCTTCATTCCTTTCTAACATTCAGAAAATGATATCAAGTAAGTAAGCACTATGCTCATTTCAGAAGCACAAAATATTTTCTTAAAATTTATTGTTATTTGCTTTCTAGAGCTTTATGGCAAGCATTAAATAACTGTAGTTCAGTGCAATAAACTCCTCACTCATGCTCCCTGTGGAACAGATTTCTCAAAACTGTTACATCTTTCCTTTATGCCATTTATGAAGATGCATACATATTTTATACATGTTTGCACTAAGTGTTAATCGATATGACCAGAACAGTGAAACAGTCTTAAAACACTGTTGGAAATGGTGGAATACCTCAAGTGGATTTTTGATGTATTTAGATCTAGTTTATCCCAAGAAAATTAACTAAACTATTAGCTGAATTGTAGCTAACAGTACTTAAAAGGTAACTGTCAACTGCAGTGTAAACAACTTCAGGAAGCTATTAGCAAATTTGCTTTTTTTCCTTTTTAAACTTACACAGTAGTGTTCGTTATTATTTTGATTGAAGACCTGTACTTAAGCCAAGCCAAGATATTTTCAATAACAAACTAGGTTTATGCTGTTCAGACACTCATCAATAACTGATGTGATTCCAAATACTTGTTGCGCAGTGTGCTATTACTCAAGTCAGGTTAAATGAGCCGATACAGGCCTATTTATGTGTATATATTTCTAAATATTACGTAATTCCTCACAGTGAGCTTTGGAGGGGTTTTATGTAAGATTTCTAGAAAATAAAAATAGATTTGGACAACAGATGTTTGTGCCTACCATCTAAGAAGCATCAAAAAATTTGGACCAAAAGCTTGTGCATATCCCAAACAATCAAATCCTGCATTTAACCACATAAATTAAAAAATAATTACATGTTTCTCCAAGACTACAGAAAATGGCAGCTGGTGAAGGAGTAAGTATTAAGTGGTTCAGACTTTTTCTCAGTGCTACACTCTTCTCGAGTCTGTTCTAAGCAGGTTTAAATGTTATAAAACACCTTTGATCCCATCAAATGAAGAGTCATTACTTATTTTGCATTTTTAAATACTTGCATTTACCGTTATGCTGAGAACACGAGGTGAAAGACTGATTATTTCCTTTGGTGATCATACACATTAATACTTTTTCCAACAGGAAAGAGTTGGTACTAAGAGAAAATCATGAAGATTTTTGCATGTTCACGTCCATACCTGAGCGTTAAGAAGTTCTTCACATTTGTGAGAATGTTTTTCGATTGCTAGTATATACTGTTTTTCAATAGCTGCTTCTTGCTGTTGAATTGTAGATTGCAGCAGTGCCTGCAAAAAGAAAGCACAGAATATTCACAAAAGATATAACTGGGATGTTTATTGGTAACTGCAGATCTACTAATACTTGTGTATAACCAGAAACTGGAATGCTGTTATAAATTTGGAATGTGCAACTATTAAAGTACCTTTCTATGTAACACTACCTTGTTTTCAGTTAGGACTGAAATTTTTTGGATCTCAGATTTCTTATGCATAGTCTGCTTAAAAGAGAGCAGCACACAGAAGATAGAGGGGAGAGTATTTCTGTTAAATATACTTGGTTTAGTGGGACCACACAAGAAGAGAAACATATGAAAGCTGCTGAAGAAAAAAAAAATATGAAAAAAAAAAATCCAGACATATTTCCCTGGCTGACAAAACTCCACATCCTCTCGGCACAGTGTAAGATCCCATGGGCCAAGCATGATCTTCACAACCACAAGTCAAGTAAAAGCAGATGGAAATTCTGAGTAATTTAAAACATAAAAGAACGCCCCCCAAGGAAGTTCACACTCAAATGTGAAGCAGTAGAAGTCAAAGTATCAAGACAATAACAAAGAGATGATAAAATTAGGAACTCTGTATGTGAGCACACATGCATGCACACGTGTGTATTCACATGCACTTGACTGAATTCCACAGAATTTCCAGCATCTGAACACAGAACGAAAAAAAAAATTAGGATATGTGAAAAACCAAATTATCACTTGAGGAATTACACTTAGGCTTCCTTAAACAACGATGGTATTTTAACTCAGGATTTACTTAACTCATGCTATGCAAGTCTTTTACCCTAATATTATAAAATCTTTATATCACTTTCCACTATCACTATTTATACACAATGTAGCAAACTATTTTTAACTGGTAATCAATACAGTGAAGTAGGTTGAAATTACTGTGTAAGTTAAAACAGACGTTAAGTTTTATAGAAAACAGACCTTTGGCCCAAATGCAGACATAGAAAAAAAACCCCATCTTTTAAATAATTTTTATTTTAGAGATATATTTACTTCCTAGAACATAACACACATGTTAAATAGAATTTTGAATACTTTTTAAAAAGCAAACATGTACACAAAAAAACCACTTGACAATTTTTGAACTACCTTTCCAAATATTACTCTGATTAGTCTCTTAAGCCCAAATCAGTGTTCTTCAGTAATGCTACAGTATGGTTCAGAACACGTTCAAGAAAGATTTAAGGCATAAAAAATGGTGCAGAGTGTAAGAACATGTTTATTGGTCTTTGCAGGGGACTTAAATAACCGCAAGGTTACTTTCATAATAGCCAATTTATTTTCAACTAAATTTAGTTGTTTTATTGATATAAACTCAGGCAATCACAAAAGCTTTGCTCTCACTGAAATTTAATTCTCGTATGTGAAACTTTATATGCTAAATCCTACGGTGCATAAACTACAACTGCCACGTATCACCATCAAACATGAAGTGTATACTTTGGGACATGGGCTTTTTTCCTAAACTACTGTGACAAGAGTTGTTTCATATAACTGGCACAAAATAAAAAAAAACACTCAAATTCTGATCTTAGAGAAAACAGTAAACAGAATAGTCATTAAGTTGGAATGCCACTTCTCAGATAGCTTCTTGCTCACGCCAAGGGTTGAGTCACTTCATGTGCTATGCAAACTTAACTGATGACTCTTAAATTCCTATTAAATATTCTGAAAACTTTCAGTTTTCAAGGAAATAATTAGTATTCATTGGATGTCATGTACAAGTTGTTAAATTTTAAAATTAATGTTCTTATTATTATTTGCTTTAGAAAATACATAAAATTCCACATTCAGAAACAAAAGCCTTCCTTTACTATCATGCACACTACTAACACAGTTTAAATAGTACCAAGGAATTGATTCTGTATTTGACTATTTTACTAGGTGGCCAAGTAAGGGGAATTTTTCGTTCACTCTCCTATGTGGCACAGTACTTCAGCAATAGTTTCCACGTTGTGACATAAAAAAACCTCTCCAGATAAAAATCTTTGTTTTCTAGAGAGAGATGCAGCAGATCAGCCGGTTAAACAGGGCTTTAAAGTACCACATAAATTATTTATGCCAGGACCAAAATCTTATAAAGTCACTTAAAATAAGGTATGTCACACAATACCTTGAAATAGCAATAACTCCTTATTGTAAATATAAGAATTTCCTTTTCAAGAGGAATCTGAAGATTCTCAGAACCCTATGGTTTTAAGATATGTTTACAATCAAAATAGAATGCTGAGCTACACTTTCTTTTAAAGTGTAGAATGCTTTTATTCCCCTGAGAAAATCTTTTTGCTCACTACTTATCATAACTGTCAATACTGTCAGATAAGGCACCTTTATAAAACAGAAAGTATTTTCTTCTGAAGTATGAACAGAAAAGCGTAACAGATAATTGGCATGATTGGACAAATGTATCCTCCTCTTTAAATTAAGACTTAATTATTCACATAAGACAATTTTTTAAATCAAGTTAAATCTAAACTTGACAATTTCCTTTAATTCTAACCTAACATGCAGTTATTGTCTATGTTACCACTATGCTCATTGCATATATCCTATAACTGCCTGGCTCCAGCTGACTATGAAAAATAAGTATGAACATAAAGATGTCATAGAACAATGTCTTTCTAAGATTTTTTAAAAACACCCCCCCACAAAAAAGAAAACAGAAAACATGTAGTTAAGAAATGAGGTTATTTTCTTCTTGGTCTGATCACAACCACCATTTAAGGTTTCTCGATATGATAAATAAAGCAGAGATGCACGATATCCATACAAATCTTTTGCAAATTTCAAGATAAGCAACTACTTAAATTAATAATTGAAAAAAATTACTAATTATGTAATTTACTGAACTAAAACATACATTTAGCTACTTGATGACAGGCATTGTTAACTTATAGTTACATATTTCCTTCAGTACAATGACATTAAAAGTCTTTTGACTAATTGTTATTCTGGGCAACTACTTATTGCTGCTGAACCACTTTCTTCCTTAATTAATTATACAATTATCCTGGTGCACTGATATTCAATACATCTTCGACCATTAACCTAATATCAAACTGGCATTCCTGAAGCAATCTCCTTTTAGAAGCTCATGGAATGATTTCAAGTAATGTTATAGTCAAACGTACCATCTGTTGCATGAAGTCAAAGGGCAGGATTTCAATATGGGTACTCCTGGTAATTAATTTCTCCTTCTATATATTGTGCAATGAACTTCCTTCACACAGGGTGGCAAGAGTCATGCTGTACTAACAGCCATTTTCAGAACTGATGGCAAGAGGCATCAATCTTGATGCGGAGTTGTTCCTACACTCTGATCTCATTTGTTGCCTCAGTCTACACTTGTTACAGTCATAGAGGAAGTGGGTGGGTTCAGATTTTCAGGATTTCTGTACATTTATCAGTTAGGTCTTACTGCTTCTTGACTTTTTTTTCCCCTCTTTTGTTTTCTCTTCCTCAGCCCAACACACTTCACAAGCCATAACATCTGCCTTTACACAAAAATGAGGTTGCCTTTTAGGTCTTTACTAGAGCAAAATAAACAGTCATCTTTTCCAAGGAATTACTATATCTTCTCCCGTTTTTAATTTCCCTGTCTTTCAAAAATCCTCTGCCTCCCAACCCCTTACGTAAATCATTGTATTGGGGAACAGTTTAAAGGATTGTGGTACCTTAGATAAACAACTACTTAAAGTGGTTTGCTTAAAATTTATGGAATGAACCATAGTTATGATTATAAGTACATCATGGTTGGACTAGATGATCTTAAAGGTCCCTTCAAACCTAGACAATTGTATGATTCTATTATTTGAACTGATGTTTTTCCACTAATCAAAGACATAATTTACCAGGCTTATCTATTAAATAATCAAAGTAAATATAGGTATAATAAAATAAGAGTAGAAACAGCTTTTCTGACTCCTGAAAACAAAAAAAAAGAAAAAATCACCATAGCTCCAGAATCACAAAAATATATATACATTGCCTCTTAACACTTTCTTCTTCCCTGTATCTCATATTACACTTCTACCATTGCTAAACTGGACAAAAAAGATCCCAACCATTAACTGAGAAACCCAAGAATTAATGTCTGCATTTACATTGTTTTACTAGGTTTGGTTCAGTTATAATTCATTTTCAACTTGGCATAATCTTCCTAGTTAACCAAAGCTAAAATTCAGTCAAGTTTTAAACCTCAAACTTTAATCAATAGCCAATATCACAGAAACATTCAACCTTCATACATTTAAATGACAGTACAAAACATTTTTGATCTTCCTGCAAGCTCATTTAAAAGTGAATCCATCCTACTTTTATACACTGGAATTTTACCAAAACAAAATAAAACTTAAGTAAATTAGACCAAACTCCTGTTGAGCTCAGATAAAGAGCTAATCTTAGCTTTAAAATACATAAGTTATAATAATTTTAGAAGTCTCCATGTTGAAACTAGATCTAAACATCATAACAAGAACTTTATCCATAATCACCTTGGGGTATCCTTAAGTGAACACACAACTTAATTATTCCAATATATGCTTTACTAATCGGCAGAGGATTGAGTAGTCTTGGAATGTAATTGACAACACATTAAATGTACAGTGAGAACACTGGAGAACTGCATCACTGCATATAGACTAGAAACTGAAAAACTACGTACAAGTCAAGAAAAAAAGTTAAAAGATCAGAAAAATACAAGTGAACACAACGTTTTATCCTGTATTTCTACAGACTGTGTTATGTATAAAGTACTAGATGCTTTCTAAAATTTGCTCTCACTCTTGAAAAGGCAAAAGCTCAATCATTAAGGTTTTGCCAAAACCATAGTACAGACACTCCAGTCCATTTTTAATACAAACCTATTTGCTCAGCCCTATTGCATATTATCTTAATTCTACTGGCAGTAGCAGCCACAGTTGTTTGTCCAGAACAGGATTTATTGTATGGCCAAAAGCAAGAATTTATGAGAATCTTTCTTGAATTATATAGTCAAAATATAGACTGTTACCCTCAAATTCATCCCAAGTTCCCTAACAGCAACAAATTGTCAAATTACTTTCTGTGAACTCCCTCTTTTATTGGAGGAAAAAAATAGTCTGGAAAAAAAAAAAAAAAAAAAAAAAAAAAAAAAAGGAAAAAGGCAAGAGGAAAAACTTCCATCTCTTCTGAAAAGCAGTATAAAAGCAATTCCAATCTATGCAAAAACCAGACTTCTCAGATGTGGGGAATTTAACATTTGAAAATGTTAAAGTCACATGAAATATCACTATGAGACATACATCATGATGTACAGGCTGCTACATTATGTTCTACAATAATACTTAAAAGCACTGCATCAAAACTCTTAGTATATCAAAACCAAACCAAAACAAAAACAAACAAACAAAAACCAAACACAAACAAACAATCAAAAACAAACAAACAAACAAACGAACAAAAAAGAAAAAAAAAAAACCCAACCCCAAACCTCTCTGGTTTCTTTCTGCAGCTCAAGCACCATTAACTAGCTACAAGCCAGGACATCAAACACCTTTTGTACTTCAAAATCGCTAAGTCAACATGTTCAAACCAAGTAATCTTTAGAAATAAAGTTACTTAGTGAAAAGTAAAAGTTACAATACTACTTCAAACTTATGAACTACATTAAATACCAGCTTTAAATTCAGCAATAGTACGTAAGAATTTCTATGTTTCAGAGCAGTACACAATGATTCACCTAATTCAGCATCCTGCTTCCAACCACTAAGAGAAAAATATAATTCACCAATTGTTGAATGATAAAATAGAGAAGAGGACACAATCAAAAGTTTTTTGTGACCCTTGGAGAAGATACATTAACTTAATAAAATGTGTTATAATTCAGTTATGAGCTAGTAAACGTACTATAAAAAAAAACTTTCTAAAAGATTTTTGCAAATGTCTTTTTCAACAGAACCCAACATATCCACTTCAGTCCAAAATATTTGCCTATTTTCATGATCAGGGTATTTTCCGGTGAGCCCCTCTTTAAGTGGAAATGAAACGTGTCCATTTAGGCGCTATGGAATATGTTTGTTTGGTTTTTGTGGTGGTGTTGGTGGTGGTGGTGTTGTTTGTTTTTTTAGACAAATGAATAAAAACCAAAATGAAAGCAATTAAACTCCTGCTTAGGTCAGAGTCAGCTTGCAGTTTACAATGAAGTAGATTCTAAATGAAATAAAACAAAATGTTGAGTTCAATTTCCTGAATTGTTTCCACTCATAGTCATAGCATGCTACCAAAGCTTTAAACAGAGCTTGTACTGTGAAATTTTACATATCAAGTCACAAAGAATTTCCTGTGGAAAATTCTTCTCCCAAGTTATTTTTTTACAAAAGATCAACACATTTTGATGTGCATCATGGTACGAGGAAGATTCATGTTTTCACTAACCACTGTTCCGTTTACACTGTGAATTGGATTTTAGTCAGGTGTTTCAAAGACGTAACACAAAAGACATCTGAATCAAAAAGAGGAATAGGGCAAGAAATGTTTTTGTGAAGTCATATAACAACTGCAGTTTCATCGTCAGCTGCTTTTGGTATACCAGTAGTGATCAATAACTTATAGTTTGCATACTTGGTTCAGTTTACCAAGATCTCCCAGTTTTACTGGCATGCGAATTTAAACGATTTTCCACAAAACAGTGTTATCCCAGACTCCTGCCAGAAACTAACTGCAGACTCACTCTTAATCAAGCCTTTCAATTATTGCAGTATTTAACAATACATTTTTTGTTCTATAGTCAGAACCACATACAAAAAGTCATCCTTACTAGAAAGGGAGGGAGATATATCGTTACAATTACTTTTAATCAATAATAAAATATTTTGGATAGCCAGATCTTCAGAAGACTGAGACTTGACTGTACCTTGCATTTATCAGAACTCTGTAGAAAAGTTTTTACAGTAGTATTACTGTTGTATACGAGTACTCCTATACTGTAAAACTGACAAGGAATCTCTCCTATTCTAGCCATCAGCTTTTCATGACAAAACCCAATATTGAATTATATTCAAGGCCCACTTCAATTCCAGTGCAATTTACATAATAGACATGTATAGGAGTTAGAAGTGAAATACAAGTCCTTGCAACAGCTTTTGAATTTATCCTTTCATTCATGTGTCAGGCCTTCCTGAGCCAGGATGTCATCTTGGAGACTTAATAAGCTAAGCTGGTGTTCTAAAGAGCTAAGAACTAGCCACGTTTCATGAGTTTTCTCTCCTCACTAGGGATAAACTACGTCTAAAAAAAGATATCATGATTCTAGGTTAAATTCTTTTGTAATGAAACCTTTGAAGTTTTCCTTTGTTTATTAGGAGGTAACCTTTCAGCTCAAAGGTCTACTATTGAAATTTTGAAGAACAACCTGATGGCCCCCACATATCTCATACTTTGCAAATCTGTCTGTTCTTACATTCTGGAAAGATGAAAAAAACCCAGCCACCTAAAACCAAAAACTTGCAGACAAAATCTCACTGTAGAAAGGGCTGGAAATGACTTTGCATCTTGAAGTTAATTTCCGTAAAAGGAAACACGTATCTGATTCATGTAAGCTGTTTTTAGAAGATTAATAATTTCATAAAATAATTTAAGTATCTAAATATCATCAAAAATACACCTGCCTGTAACTTCATATTCTTTAAAGCTTACATTATAGGATATTTTATATGGTGAGAAATATAAACAAAACAGATTAAAATTCTTAACTCGTCTATTTACAGAACTATGACAATTTCAGAACAAAAGCTTGATTAAACAAGCAGAAGAAAAAACCTTATGTTGCTTGTGGTAAGTATCTTAAAATGTGACACGATCCCACAAGCAACATTTCCAAGAACTACATTTACTTTTCTTTACTGTAGTTAATTATCAGGGATAAGAGTTTAAGAAAATAATGACATGAAAGTCAGAAATTAAACAAAATTAGGTAAACATGAGAAGGGGAAACTTGGCCTACCCAGAACGCTAAGTTCATTTTTAATTTGCTTTCCCATGTTTTTCTATACAAATTTCATGACTGTGTTGTAGATGGTTTATTTGTTGAATGGAAGATAAGAATGTGAGATGCTTAACAATGGCCAAGGTTTTTGAGGGTTTGTGCTACAAAGTGTCTAATGGTCTCTGTTAATGCATTTCCCAGAGTGTTTGGCAAGCTAATATTCCAAAGACAACTGCAATAATTCTAAGGGCTTTGGTATCTTCAGATCCTTGAAAATAAATCATTCTTTGATTTCATGTGTAAGCTCCATTTCCAACACTGTTGCGATATCAAAAAGGGTCAGTGACAACAAGGGTAGGAATTGAGAGGGTTTGGTCTTTAATGTGAGTGCCTGGTCTACCTAGGGATAATGCATTAATGACAGATCAATGTGGAGAAATAATTTACAACAAATAATTCTCTGAAATACAGGGGAGTAATTATCAGAAAGTGTAACCCATTTTCAAGCATAGAAATACAGAACAACAACTCTGATGCAATGAGTCTGCCAGGAGCAATAATTGGCTCTAAATGTAAGAAAAATGTGAGCTTTTGCTTACTAACTTGGAACCATACAGACAGAAGTAAAAAAAACCTCTCTTTTCCTTTGTACACTACAAGAAAGGTGCTTTCACAGCTCTACCAGTAGGAAAGATTTACCTATGCTGGGAATACAGCAAAGGCAAGTAGTCAACTCTTTCCCATTGTTGTTCAACCCAGAGTTTCAATACCTACATTAGAGGATTTGGGGCTTGAGGGATTCTTGGGATTAATTTGTGGGGCTACTGACAAATGGTTCATATTTTTACACAGCTATCCTTAAAACAACCTATGTCAGGTGTAACATTCACCATGCTAACACTCTGCTTGGAGTGGAATTACGAAATTATAATTGGCTGGTATCAGAGACGATTAGTCATAATTCCAACAGTCATGACTGCAACAGAAGCTAATTTGGGCCATAAACAAACACTTGATTGGAATAATTTGCATCAGCTTCTTTTATTAATAGCCAAGGAATGCAAAATAGGAATGTGTTCATCATATGAAAGATTTTTCCTTCGTGTGCCTTTTAAATAATTCAGTAGACTTGCTTCAGTGAATTTTCACACTCCTGGTAATTTGGGGATCAGCCAACATGTCTGATAAATATAATTAATTTCCAAAGATATGAGCAGTTAGAAAGTTCCCAAAATGTTAAATATTACTTTTATACTTAAAAAACCACATTTGACTCATTTACTTAAGGAAAAAAAAAATAATCCCAACCCTGTTCCATATTGAAATATTAACCATTAATTAACATTTTAAAAGAATCCATGAGATTATTTTCTCCAACAAAACTACAGAACAGTTTTTGCCTTCACTGAATTCTCTGATGATTCACTGTTATTCCTGGTTGTTTTTTGTTGGATTTTTTTTTTTTTTAAGTACAGGGCAAAGTATTACTGAAAAAGTATTTAAGCTATAAACAAGCAACCAAAAAAAGCTCAATCTTTTTTTTTGAAACCAAACAAGTTGGTTGTAGTATTTTACCCAGAGGTTGGTTGCAGTATTTTACTCGGAGCCTGGCATATCTGATGTTATTTCTCCTATGAGTACTGTGATCTCATTGACCAAAATATGGCAACTAACCACATGAGGCAACAGGAAGACTTGTATGAAGTACATTCACGCCATGGTTCCCTGGTATTAAAGAATGTCTCTATATAACTTGAGTATAAACAGTCTGTGAGAAATAATATGCTAAATATAAATATTGCTTAGAATCACAGCATTCAATTAAATCCCTAATATTTTGTGCCAAATCATAGAATCCACTGAACAAAAAATTTTCTTTTCCAGAAGGCAAATCAGATCTTCCCAGCTGCTGTTGACTGGTAAAATAATTTTCAAAAATCAATATAGCATGAGTATGTTCCTTTACTCAACTATGCATGAAGAAATTACTCCTGAAAAGGGTCGATATCATCCACTGAAAACTCTCCTTTAGCTCACAGAAAGGCATTAAAATGGTGAAAAATTCTATCTAGAAAACATACAGAACTTTCATAATATACTATAAAATTGTTGCATTCACAATTTGTTTATATTTTCAGAAATAAAAACGAGGAAATGTAAATCCAGGAATTGCCTATATCTTGCTGGGTTTTCCAAAATGTAAGCTCACACAGAAGCAGCCAGTTATTTTATACAAATCTAGCACAAAACAGAAATAAAAATGCTGACACACAGCGTGTTCACTGATCCATCCAAAATGGGACCGTGTGAATAAAATTCTCATTTGAGAACTTCCATTGCAAAGTGTTCCCCAAAGGACTATGGGAAAATAAATGTGATAATTCTCCTCCAGAAGTGAAATAAGGTACACAGAGGTACAGAGAAATAAGACATCATCAGTGGCCATGCTTAATTTTTCTCAGGAATGGAAACTTTTGAAACTTTTTCCGGATAGGTTCCCTGGAGGTGAAATCAGTGTAAGTTGTATTGATGGAGACAGACGTGTTTCTACAGATAATTCAATTTCAGTATGAGCTAGAATACTGCTACAGTTATCAGCAAAATTATTAGAAGGCTTTCTTATTATGAGTTGTAGCAAAAATGTGTGATGACTAGAATTACCTTATACTTTTCTGCAGCCTATGGATATGGGCTGTCTTCAAGCTGAGGTTCCTAAAAGCATCATAAGGTTCCTAACAGAGTGGTAGTCTCAGACTTGGAGCCGTCGTCTCTGGCAAGTTTAAATCACTCTGCATTTGGGCTGCCTTGCCCCTGTGCAGGATCATTCCTTGGTCATGAATTACTGTTGCTGAGCAGTTACTATTTGAGTTTCTCCTTTACTACCTACATCGTCAGAATTGCGTTCCCAGCTCACAGGTCTCCCTTCTTATTCTCAAAACTAGTCACCTTCTCCATTTCCCTGTATAATTTTTTTGCCCATCAGATCTTTTTTACCCTTTTAAGTCTAATTAGAATTCTTAGCTTTACCTACTCCTTCTAATTTGATTCAGTTTTTGTCCTGTATTCATTTCGTGGTAGGAAGTTTCCATAACAGTACAAAAGACACAGATTTATCCTCCATGGTTACATCCAGTTGTTTCATCTTACCAGTCGAGAGGAACTAGGAAGAACACAGGAGAAGAGTTACAGATTCAGCCTTATTTCATCCTTAATTCCTCTTAGTGCTATGTAGATAAAGAACCTGCTGAATTGCTCCGTGAAGCCTCTTTCCTGCAAGTGCAGTTTGTTGAGACTGAGGAAGTACAAAATGTGGGTATGTGACAAATACTCACAACTGACTAACCATTTTTGTTTTGTTCTTTTTTTATGTTTCATTACTGAAAAGGGCTAACCTACTTTATCTGAAGTTTCCCAAAGCGTAAAGTGAGAAAACATGTCATGCAAAATCTCAAAGAATCCAAATTAGAAGCAACAGAAAAGACAGTGTTAAAATGAAAGAGATTGAGCAACCAAAATAAACAGCACTTAAAAACAGTCTGTAGTGCATACTTATTATATACAGTTACAATAATATTATTTGGAAATTTGTGTTTTCTTGGCAACTCATTTACCTTGAATTCTTCAACAATAATACTCAAGGCTTCATGTCCAGCTTTTCTCATGTCTTCTAATTCCTGCTTATGTTTTTCCTGTACAAAAATGTGGAAAGGTTATACACAATATAGGCAGCCAGCATTACAGTTTTAATTAGGAGAATCAACACGAATTATTTTCCTCATTTTTGGTATCTTTTATGAATAAATACGTATATCTTGGCTCTTTAGATATAATGTATAGGTTCATTTCAAGTTGGTTCTAGTATTAAACTTGTTTTTCTTTATTTCCTAACATTACTTTATCAGTTCTCAGAAAATTCTAAATGTTTCTCTAAATGTTTTTAAATTTTATTTCTTCCTCTGATTTTTTTTTCTGGTTTCTTGGCACCTGTGGATGGCACAACTTCCAAATTGCTCTCTTAGTAAATGTTATTTACTGCCTACATTAATAAAAATGTTAAAATGGATTAGTATCAGATTCGGCTTCCTCAGAAGAGCACACCCTTCTCCTACTTGGCCCATAGCTCTTTTTTATCTTTTATATTCTTAACATTCTCAGGAAAGTGTTCTTGTATAAGACATAAGAATACGTTTTTCAAGTAATGCTCTACTTTTTTTTTTATTATTCACAGCATTATGTAAAAATAACACAGATAGGAACATTCTAATATATCTGTATTTACATAAAAATACCTGCTCGGTTTGCTGAGTCTGTAATGTGAACACCTCATTAGATTCTCAGTAACATTTCACACTTACCATACCAGTTTTTCAAATTACTAATTAGTATGAAGATTAAAAACTTCCCCTATCCCCCCCTCCCATTCTTTGCTTCAGGGATCTGTTCTCAAATCAGCTAGTACAACAGGTCACAGGTGTTTTAATCACCTTGCAAAATAGTACAGAAAGCAGAAAGACATTCATCACAAATGTTAACTTGCAGTGACCACAGGGCAAAACCACACACAAATTGCACTATGAAGTTATTACTTTTTGGACCGAATTCAAGTTGAAATTAATTAATACAATTATGTTTTCTAAGATCTGTATGTCTGGAGTAAGCAACGCTTAGAGTCTAACAAAGCATGTTTAATTTTACACTGAAAGGCTATAAAACACCATTAAAAACATGTTAACGAGTCCATAACTCTGTATTTCATTAGAGGTTGCTGCTCTGCCATTCAGCTCCTTTCTCCTGAAAGGGTCATCTTCATAAAAAGTTTGCAATCATAGCTATGCAAGTTTCTTATAGTTCACCCAAATATAATGAGATATTCAGATTCTCTAGAATAGAACTGGGTTTTTTTGTGAAGTCCTGCAAGAACAACTGATCTGATGCAGAAGAATTCAAGATGGGAATATTTTGACATACAAATACACTACATCAGATAACAGTGCACAGCATCTGGGTACATCAGTTTAGTCACATTGTGATGCATAGGTATTACTGACGCCATAAACTAGTTATATACGTTAAAAAAAAAAACCCAAACAACTGCTGAGGTAGAAATATTTTTATAGTACGAAACTATACAATTGGTATAAGGAATAAAAATATGATCCAGTGCTTAACTCCAAAAATTCACACATCATTAACTAATATGTTCCCTGTGAAAAGTGAATATGGAGGAATAAGACGAGAAAAACATTATTACTATAGAGGCACATCCCGGATTCACAAATATGAAAAAAGAATTATCTACAAAGTGGAAGTTAATGGTCATAAATTCCTCTAGCTGAAAAAAACCCCACCAAAACAACAGAACCAAAACTGAAGAGAAAGCATTCCATGCTGAGAAAACCTTTTAAGTAAGAAGAGTCAAACCAGTAAGATTTCCATCGAAGATCTGTGAGAATTACCTTGAATGCAAGAATGAGACAAAGAAGATCAAGTGCGTTGACCAAGGAAGAAAGGTATGTCATTCTGAGTGTCTCTCACTAGCAGTACCAGGCAAATCAAGGGACAAAGCAAAAAATGCAGTTCATCCTCTTAGAATCAATATCTCAAGCTTTTCATAATTAGTGACTTGTTCAAGATCCCATACTAAATGCAAACAGGTAACACAGGTTGAAGCATCAACACCAAGGTAGAGCTACCAACATGAAGATTCCATCCAACACGTATTTTCTAAAGTAGAGGAAAAAAGTCATTAATAAGGAACTAATAGTAAGGCATCCACTTGCTTGAGTCAGGTCTAGCAATTAACTTCCACAACAGTAGAAGAGAGAATGAAAGGTTGTTATTACAAGCACAGACAAAAATGCCCACTCAAGGTAAGGTCTTAATCCAGTCTGATAAACACTACATCACCTTTCAACCCTCTCCCCGCCCCCCCCCCACCCCGTGTCTATTTGCAAGATTCTTCAGCTAAGACAGCAGGCAGATAAGTTAATTTTTTTAACTTGTAAAGGTGCACTTCAAATCTTCTGAGGATGGTGTGCCTTTTCTTCTGAAAGTCTGTAAAATACTATTTCAAAATCTTGCAGATAAATCACTCAAAGGAACATGTGCTTGGTCATTATAATACAACCCAATAAGGAGAAGACCCAAAGTCACTTTAAGTAACAAATTTTGCAAGTGTATGCATTGATTTACTGTCTAACAGTGAAAATACATCAAAGTTCCTGAGTTTCATGATTTGGCTATGAACACAACAGAGACATTCCAAGAACAGCAACATATTCATCTGATGAACAATGGTCATGTCAGTTCTTCATAAATCCTCAAAAACGCGTACTTTCCATAGGAAAATGAGTTTAATGAACCAACATAACTACTCTTAGAATTATTACTCTGCTTGTAAGAAAGAAAAGGGAAGCTTTATGAAAAACTCTGAATGGTGAAGACCTGAAATTAAAATGTAATATTCAGATTTCCTGTCAAAGAGAGAAGAATGTTGTGTTTTCTAGCTCTTGTAGAATTCTCCTGCATGGTTTGCATTACTTTGGAGAGGTTTTTAAAGAACATTGTTGTTCCCTTCTTTTATTTAATAAATTCTTTTAAGAAAGGAATTAAACATGAGTTGAGAAGTTTGAAATGTAAGTAAAATCATCTTCAGACGACCTTCATCCCTTTCCCTTGTGGCTTGTGATGGACAGAACCTCACATAAACTTGGAAGACAGAGGGTTTTATTTTCTTTTGTGATCAAAATCTTGAGGGGCACAAGACATTCTGTGTGGGCATAGTATGAAAGTAACAGGCGATGCATTGCTCAGTGGGTATCAATGCTTCAATTTTTTCTATTTTGTGACTCATACGAGGAAACATGTCACTGCAAACAATTTATGCATAAGAAGGCTTTAATGCTACCAAGTGTATGTGCCTTCAGAAACCCAAACAAGACTTGAATGACAAGGATGTGAAAACGTGATCAAACTTTGAAAGTTTCCTTACAATCTAAAAGCCAAATGACTCCAGACTCTCCTCTTCTTTTGTTAGACGCCTGTGAATCAAACCACTGTAGAGGCAGATGGATCCAAAAGCCTGGTGAGCTTTCAAGAGGTGCAGTTCCCAGGTACGCCACTGGGCAGAGAAGTCTTCTGAAGTGGCTGTGACAGCAGGAATTCTTACTGACTACCTGCCATCCAGCTGCTAATTACTGCCTGCCAATTGCATTAGCAGTTCTTGTAGATCTTTTAGTTGAATTGCTTCCGAAATAACCCTTCTTAAACTGTTTATGCTAACAATGATTTGCTTAGACTGAGATTATCTGATAACATCCAATATCTCAACAGATGCAGGGGCACATATTTTCGCATATTGGGAATTGTAAAGGTAACACCTCGGAGTACTACCTAAGATACTCAGTAAGAAGATTTGTGAGATCTGATGGGGTAAGAGGAGAAAGTGAAGACCTCAAACTTATTTTATTTCATTATATTTACTTTACTTAAGTTGATATATTTTTCTGTTAACTTAAGAGGCAAACTGCCTTGAATTGTTGGGAAAAGTTCACGTCAGACTGCACAAATTCCCTTCTAACCTTCCACTCTGGCATGCCTGCATATGTCACACATATTGCAACAGCAGTAAGTGACCAAAATGATGCTTAGCGGATGCATAGAAAAGTTATTTTGTGTCACTTCTCCTACAATACATCAAAAGCAACATAAAAAAAAAAGACACTTGATATTGCAAATCAGGGCCACGAAACACAGACACCTGAAAAACAAGGAAATGGCTACATATCAAAGTTTCTGAATAAATTAATTTATATCATTCCTATTGAATTTATGACATTTTCTCCACAGGTTTTTTTTCCCCCACTGATTTGTCTTATATGATAAGAGGAAAACAAAGTTAATTTAATTCTTCATCTTTTTTTATTAGGTGATCAATAACCACAATTTATAGCAATTAAAAAAATCAGCAGCAATACACAGAGAAAGCAAAAGGCAATACTGCAAAACAGCACTGTGAGATCACATTTACAGGTGGGAAAAAATGATAGAAGAAATAAAATAAATTCAGGAAGATTCCAAATTTCTGCCCACTTTTTAAAAATAATCAAATGCAATCTATAAAATAAAATCCTGTATTTTGAGGTCGACTGATATGCAATTTTTACATTTTATAACCCTGTTTACTTCATAACCTTGTTGAAAAAAGCCAGGAAAAACATGTCAATAAAATAGTAATTTAACACAAAGGACCCACGTCTTAACTGCACAAACGTTTCTGTAACACCTGTTAAGAGTCTTATATAACTATATTTACCATGCGAGCCAGTTATTTGAGTTGATGCTGACTGCCTATGTTCTGTAAGGCTGTGGTATCTTCAGAATAAGCTGCAAGTCTGAGCCAACGTCTTTGAAAGCGATGTCCTCTCTTCCCTCCTAATTTCTTTATTAATGCAAAAAGGCAAACTGTATTTCACTGCAGGCAACTAAAAAATTTCAAGTCCATCTTACATAGTATTACTGTTTGCAATTACATCATTGAGACTTTCCATAGTGCACTCAATTCCTCCTTTACATCAAGATTTTCCTCTCCACAAAAATTATCAGCTCTTTTTTCTTTCAAAGCATCCTTTTAAAAAATAATAAATAACCCTGAGTATCATAGGGATTCTGCTAGGAAACTGGTAACTTCTCATTTGAAGATACCCATCTCCTCTAATCCACCCAATCATAGAGAAAAAATAATTTTACTGAATACAACAGAACAAAATCACTGAAAAAGTGAGTTAAATGTCATAAGAATCAGTCCATAATGGCTCATTAATATACACACTAGAGTGTGCTATTGTATATAAAATACAGACTGGTCACTATTTCTGTTCATGTGAAATAATGTGATCTCCCCAGAACTAAGACACAGGTTTGCCTCCAGGTCTATTGCAAAGTAAGTATTTTCACTTTGGTCACATCATCAAACATTCCAGTGAAAAATACAGCTGAGAACTTAAAGATAAGAACAAACATCTTATGGGGGGAAAGAAAGATTTCAGTTTCAGTGTTTCCTATAGAACCAAAAGAATATACAGTATGCACAACCTGAAGTCACCACAGGAGCCAAGGAGACGCTATAATTTATTTTATACAAGTAAATATCATTGCTACCAGGAATATACAACAACAGGAGACTTTGAAGTGAATAATGAAGTGAGGTAGTGAAGAAACTTCCATGAGTAACTTCCTGATACAGTGGTGAGGACGTTTCCTGCTGAGTTAAAACTGAGCCGAGTCAGAGCTGAGTGAGTGTGAATGGACCAGTCTGCTGGGAGATGTTATGACTGATTAGATGTGAGAAACTATGTAAAGGAAACAGTATGGAAGACCCTGTACATGCCCAAAACATAGCTGTAGTTCCCATACCACATGTAACTAAACTCTTCAAGTATTTGTTCTGTATAACCTGGATTTCTAACCTGTCACATTTAAGACATTAATATTGTGTGAAGAAAAACTACAGTTTATATCTGCTCATTTCTTCTACAGGATGTCAATACTCTCCACTGAGAAGGACATGAAACAAGAAAAGAGTTAACTCACATGCCAAACAATCTGCTAATTAATACTAAGTATTCATAGTTTTAATAAACATTTTGCTAGCAAATTTGTAAGGTACAGATTTGGCCCAGGAAGCTTTCTCTGACTGCCTTCAAGTTTCTAAAATATTATACAGACAGATATTTCTTTGGCACAGAGCTACAACTGTACCAGGGAATCTTATGCCACCAATGCTTTCCTACTTCCCCACATAATTTAGATGATGGGACACAGTAGCAAGAAAAAGCAAACAGGAAAAGAGCAAACAGGAAAACAATCCCAGGGAAGCTGGCATAAGAGAATACTTCCATTAAACATGCAATAAGCATGAAAGGAATTTTTATCTTCATTAGGACATTCTCATGTCCTTTACCTCCAAAGCATCAGACTTCAGATTAAATTCCACCATTGTTCAAAAGGAACAAAATATTAACTTGGAAAGGGTTGCCAGCTGTCATCAAGAGCAACTGATACTGAAGGTATAATATTCAACAAAATTTCATATACTACATATATTTATAAATATATTAGTGTTTCTGTATTGCTCTACTATAGTATACTATATTACTATATATAAATATGTATGAAAAAAGACGACACAAAGAGAATTTTCCTTCTTTCTCTAGACAGGAAACAGACCTGCAGGATGCAAGGATACAAAAAAAAAAGATTGCAGAAGATTAGGTTAACCCAATGAACAGGAAGCCAAGCAAAACTGCCAGGAGGTCAACCCTTGAGCTCCTGGCAAAACTCAGAACCAAACAGGAAACGTACACAGGTTAGAAGCAAGGACACGTAACCTGGGATTAATACAGAGACATTTGTCTGAGCATGCAGGGATGAGGTTAGGAAAGCCAAAGCCCATACCCTGAATTTGGCAAGGAATGTCAAAGACAAGAAGAGCTTCTATAACTAGAGATCACAATGGGGAGGCTTGGGGAAATGTGAAGGAGATGGTGGACCTGGTCACAGAGGACACAGAAAAGGCTGATGTACTGAATTGTTTTACTAGCAAGACCAGCCTTCTGGAATCCCAGAGATCATGCCTGGAACAAGGACAACATACTTTTAGTGGAGGAAATAATTATGTCCAGTTCGCTTAAGTAAGTCCACGAGGTCTGATGGAATGGCCCCACAAGTGTTGAGGGAGCTGGCTGATGTTATTGCAAGGCCTCTCTAAATACCTTCACACTGATCATGGCAACTGGGAGAAGTGTCTGAGGATTGGAGGTAAGAAAATGCCACTTCTTTCTTCAAAAAGGGTAGGAAGAAAGACCCAAGGAACTACAGGCTGGTCAGTTGCACCTCCACACCTGGTAAAGTTACAGAGCAGTCAATGCTGGAAACCATTTCCAGACAAACGAAGAACAAGAAAATCATCAGGAATAGTTAGCAGGGCTTCACCAAGGGGAAGTCATGCTTGACCAACCTGATCACCTTCTGGCTTGACTGGCTTGCCACATGATGGAGAACAATGGATATTGTCTATTCAAATTCTACTAAGTCCTTTGATGCTGTGTCCATTACGATCCTCAGTGAGAAGCTGTTGACTTGTCGGCTGGACAAACAGACAGTGAGGCGGACTGAAAACTGGCTGAAGCACCAGGCCCAGAGGGTGGCAATCAGTGGTATAAAGTCTATAGCTGGAGTCGGAAACTAGTGGTATACCCCAGGGGTAAATGCTAGGTCTGATCCTGCTTAATATCTTCATTAATGGTCTGGATGATGTACCTTCAGCAAGTTTGCAGATGGCACAAAAGTGGGAGTGGCGGCAGATATGTTAGAGGGTCAAGCTGCCATCCAAAGGGACTGGAGAAATGGCTTAGCAAGAACACCGTGAAGTTCAGCGAGAGGTAATGCAAAGTCTTGCACCTGGTGAGGAACAACTCCATGCACCAGTATATGCCAGGAGCCACCCATTTGGAAAGCAGGTTTGCAGAAAAGGACTTGAGGGATCTCAGCAGACAAGAAGTTGAACATGAGCCAGCAATATACCTTTGCTGCAAAGAAGGCCAAGAGTATTCTGGGCTGCACTGCTGCCAGATCAAAGAAGGTGATCCTTCCCCTCTACTCAGCACTGGCGAGGTTGAGCTCTGGGCTCTCCAGTAAAAAAAAACACATGGACAAACTGGAGAGTTCAACAAACTCCAGGCACTGGAGTATCTTTCACATGAGCAGACTGAGAGAGCTGGGACTGTTTAGCCTGGAGAAGGCTTGGGGTGGGGGAGGTCTTATCAGTGTACATAAATATCTGAAGGGAGGATGCAAAGAGGACGGGGCCAGGAACAAACTGAAACACAGCAGGCTCCATTTGAGTATCAGGAAACACTGTTATTGTGAGGTTGAAGCACTGGCACAGGTTGCCCAGAGGGGTAGTTGGAGTCTTCCTTTTTGGATTCATTCAAAAGCCATTTGGACACAATCCTGGGCAACTGGTAGCTGTGCCTCTGCAGGGGGACTGGAGCAGATGACCTCCAGAGGACCCTTCCAACCTCAGGTGTTTTGTGATCCACAATTATATTTACCAATCCCTAATCTACTATCATGTATTAATCATGAGGCTACTCTCTTTTCCCTCAAAATGTTTCCACAGGAAATACTAAAAAGAACTTGCTATTGTATTACAAAGCAAACAACAGTTGAATGCTTCATATTTATGGACCCTACCACAGGTGGACTCTTCCAAAGGACTCACTGCCTGCAGTTCACTACAGCACATATGCCATTTTCCAACCTTTTTTCTATATCCAGACTTTTATTCCTACTTTCAGGCATCTGAAACTTCAAACCTCATAGTGAATAGTAATGAAAACCACCATTTAGATTAACAAAACTATAATTGAGCTAAAGATACTTTCTGGTGCCAAAAATCAGTAACATTTCCATCTGCAGCTTTGTTAACCTTTCAGAAGTCATCAACATTTCTTTTAGAAACATAACTAATTGAAATAATGCATATTGAATTTTCATACAGTTATACTATTCATAACACATAATGATGTTCATAGCACATTCCTAGGGGATAGCTTTAGTCTTTTCATGTATGTTTAAAGACTCAAGACGACTACAAAGAAACTTGACACTCAGTCCAATAGTTTCAAAAGCATTCCGGCAAAAATTCCACTTAAGCATGAATAAAAACATCCTGAGATTTAATTCTAGAAGATATAAAGTAACAAAACTCATGGTAACATTGTATGTAAAAAAACTCAAACATATCTTTGAAATTTTTCCAAGGTAATAAAAGAACAAATTGTTTTCTTCCTTGTTTTTGCAGTATTGAAAACAAGTTGAAGTATAATATAAGCAATGTTATTTACTACAAACTCAACAGCAGAAGTTGTTACATCTTTGAATTTGAATCTTCTTTTCATTCTAAACTATTTTCTTTGGCTACTTCTGGATACAAAGCTCAGGAAGCAAACAATTACGATAATACTTACCACTTCTTCCAGTCCTAACTCATTTTCCGATTTGTAAATACATTTTGGAATAGTAAAAATATTCCAAATCAGACACGCTCTTTTAAAACCAGCTGATAAAGACTGATTTTCCCATCAAAGTACAAGGAAAGCAGCCACAACACAAAGCGTTTGCTACATTTATTCAGAGGTACAAATGTTTTTGTGGTTGCTTCCTGAAGACAATGGATATGATGTGCAAGTTGAAAAATGACAGAATTTGTTGGACAACAAAAATAAAGATCTTTTAATCAAGCTCAAGCTATTGTATTTACTATTAGAAAGGTGACAAGAACTTAGGTCAGAAGATGAAACAAACAACAGTTTGGAAAAGTGAGCATCAAATTGAAGAGTTTGGAATAATCCAAATGACAACAAAAACGGGTATTGAAGAAGATGACAGCAAAGCCTTACACAGACTTGATCAGTTGAAGATCTGCAAGACAAGCTTCTCTTAGGCTTGTTGTTCATGAGAAAAGAGGTATATGAAATAAAAATTGAACACTTGTCAGTTAGACCATACTGCAAAACCCATTATGCAACCTAGAGAACCTATCAAATTGTTAACTTCTAGACTAAATTGTTGGTTATTTGTTTTACATACCTGACAAATACATAAATAATCTAAGTGTGTTGGGAAAAAAAAAACAAAAACACAACAAAAAAATTCTAAAGAGACACAAGTTATACCTTTCCTGGAGACAACAAAAAAGAAAATGAGGAAAGAAGGAGAATTACCATCTTATCCCTGATTTTAAGATGCAACATGGTTTCTGAAGGAAAGGGTCTGTTGCCTAACATCAGAAAAATTCTGGTTAGAAGGAAGCATCTCCCACAGTCCAGAAAAAGGTACCCAAATCACAGGTACACAGATTTTATAAGACAACCTTCTCTTTTGTTATTGTGTATCTTAGGGAACTAGTCATGCAGTTCCACTTTCTGAATGACTATATTTTGACAGTGATCTAAGTTTACCGTAACTGATATTCTAATTAGTGTAACATTTCAAATACTGCATTAATCAGACTTTTGGTTCAGGCTTTCCTGACCCTGCCCTTAATTGTTAATGTCTTTTTGCTGGCAATAAGGCAGGCCAGACTAGAGTAAAATATTCCAAATAATTCAGCCTGGGGAGCATCCTCTGGATTTGAGTTATGACCTTAGTGCCTGGGAGTGGGCTATTTATTTTTCTCAGTTTATGACCAAAGTATTAAATCACAAAATCACACAATCATTCAGGCTGGAAGGGATCTCTGGAGGTCATCTAGTTGAATCCCCTGCTGAAAGCAAGATCAACACTGAATTCAGACCAGACAGTTCAGATTCTTTTCCAGTCAGACCTTGACAATCTCCAAGGATGGAGATTTCACAACCTTGCTGGCTAAAACATCCCTATGCTTATCTTCATCACAAAAATATCTTTTTATTTATACCATGTTTCAATTTATGTCCACTCATCCTCCTGCTATGCATCTCTGCAGAGTCTGCCTGGCTCTATTTTTCTGACAACATCTGCTATTAGGTTCCCCCTAAGCCTTCACTTCTCCAGGCTGAGGTCAAGATACATAATTGTCCACTGCATTCCTCTCATCCATAATCTAGGTGTTTCATCACAGAAACCAATTAGGTTGGTCCGGCCTGACTAATCTTTTGATAAATCCATGTTGGTTATTCCCAATCATCTTCTTCATCGGCCCAGAAATAGCTGCCAAGAGCACTTGCTCCATGATTTTCCCAAAGACCAAAAGGCTGGCAAGCCTGTAGATCCATACATCATCCTTCTTATTACTCTCCAATAATCAGAGACTTTACTCAGTTTCAGAGCTGATACAGAGCTCTCTCATCACCTAACTAAACCAATGTGCGCTCCTGAACTCTGTGGTCTGTCCTCTTCTATGCTCTGTGGTCTGAAGTTACTTTTATAAACAACATCCTCACCTCTTCCTCTTCCCTGCCTTTCTAATGAGCTGGTAGCTATCATCCATACTGGAGATGTAGTCACACAAAGTACCTCAACACATCACTATTATTTCAATAATGTCATAGCTCAGCCCCTACACATGGCGTTCTAGCTCCTCCTGCTTATTTCCCCAATTCTACATTCGACATGAGCTCCTCAAAATCAGTTCAATTTTTGTGTTGCTTGATGAGTGAGTCTGGTGTCGGTTATTTCTTTTACCACTTCCCATCTTTAAGGCAACTAAACTCACATTTCTTAAAAATAAATAGATGTTAAACTCATACATGACAGAAGAAAGATATATGTTGCTTGCAAAGGAGGGAAGCAGGACCTAAGACAGACAAAAAAAAAAAAAAAAAAAAGAGATTACAGTATTTAGCTCCTAAGTCTAGGTTTTATGTCTTTGGCTTGATTAGCAAAGATGATCACAACTTCTAGTTGCCTGTCACCAATGAAGTTCCACTCATAAAGTATTTGTAACAAAAAAACCCAAAACTCTACAAAACGCCCCCTCATACTTTAGAGCCTAGGTACAGACTGTAACTTGAATACATCTATTTATTAACTTGTGAGCTAATGGAAGGAGATATAAACCAAAGAAAAAAGGGATTTATCCATTTCTTATTTAATCCTGATGTCACAGAACTAAACACAGAACTACTAACTCTAGAGGAGAAAAGTTATATTTCTGGGGGTGGGGAGGAAAATTCAAGATATCTATTAAAAAGATGATATATTTAATCTATTCTCTTTCTCTAAGCAAAGAGTTCTCTTAAATCATGACTTTTTTTTTTTTTTTAAATTAAGCCAGAACACATTAGATGCAAGTTTCTGAAAAACATCAGCAGTGACTGATACCACATTGTTACTTATAGGTAACTAAAAGCTATTCTAATGCTGAAGGTTAATTTTTGTCCGGTTTTTTAAACTTTTTTTCTAAATTTAATTGTAAATTGAAAACATCTTTGACCTGACAGATTTTCAAATCTACAGATCATTGAGCTATGTTATCTAATCCAGTTTTTTAAAGTGTTATTACTCTAGAAATCGACTACAAAAGGCAAACAGGTTCATACAGATAAATAGTCAAAATTACAAATCTATAGTGAAAACAATAGAAATAGACTTTCTAAAGGAATTCAGTATTCCAGACAGTGATGGGGCTGTTTTATTTAATTTGCACACTCTTCTCCATCTTGATATCAAGATTTAAAAAAAAAAGAAAAAGATATTGTGAGAAATAATACCACTTCTTTTTTAGCAGAAAAGTCTTTGTGCAGAGTAAAGGATGAAACATGAAGACAGGACACACTGTGAGAAAAAGAAATATTTAAATCAAATCTGTTCTTCAGCTGAAATTTTTATTTACTTCAGTAATAAAAGCTGTATGTGGATATGCAAAGAACTCCTCCAGTATAGAAAGTCTTCAACAAGGAAAGAACAAAAAGAAAAAAAACCAACCACCCAACAAAACCTGCCTGACAACTTGCCTCCTGCCCAAACAAGGAACAGAGATGAAGTGACACAAACAGAATTAACATGGATAAAATTTAAGTTTTGTCTTAGTCTTCCCCATTCCCATTGCCTCAGTATACTGAGAACTGCGCTCCCATCCAAGTCTTGCACATCCACACCTTTGAGGAAGTGACTGACTTTTCCATTACTGTATCTAACATTCATTCACTCTCTAGATCTTTTTCACCTTGCCATTATATTGTTTCTAGAATACACTCTTTGCCCCCACTCACACTCTCTCCTTCCTTCCTATGGTAAAAGCATGGTTCTCATCTTTGAATTTCTTTTTCTTTGGACATTAACTCTCTCCACAGCTCCTTTCTTTAATCTATTCAATACGCTGCAGTCTAAAACAGATAGAAACAAACAAACAAAAAAAAAAAAAGCAAAACCAAAACAAACCCAAAAAAAGAAAACCAATAAAAACCAACAAAAAAACTCCACCCAAAACCCCACAGAAAAAAAAAAAACAAACAACCCAAAACCAAAAACAACAATCCCAAAAATACAGAACAGAGATCACACTTCTCCAAGAAACAAACAAAAACCCTCAACACTAGAGTAGGACAGAATAGTGACAGCAAGAACCCTCTTGCTGCTGAAAAAATGACAGCGAGAAGCAAAAGGATTCCAATTTGGACACGAATATCACTTCCTCAAACTCTACAGACTAAGACCATACACCATCCCTTTTGAGCGTCCTTCAGTTTCTTCCTACAAGCCAGCTGTGCAGGAATGCAGAAACAAGCTCATACTTCCTTTGTTGTATAAGACAATTTAAAATGTAAACAGATTTTATAAATGTGTAGCATTAGGAATGAACTTGACAGAAAGCTTTAGCCGCATTCTAACTTTGTTTGAAAATTCTTTGTATTTTACACTGTCAGACCTCCCACAAACTGGCTAATCCAGATGAGAAAAAACACGATGAAGATCAGCTCTTGTTCTGAGCAGCTCCTCTCTTCAGAGGGGGACAAACACTGCTTACAGTAAGGCTCCTGGCTAAAAGTCTTTTCAAAAAGTGAAAGCAAGCCTTGCTGGAATATAGTCTTCCTCAACTGGGCACATGCAGATTTACTAAGCCTATGCAGAGGTATTTAAAAGACTGGAGGTCACATTTAACAACCTAAATTAATGCAGTGGAGATTAAAAATACGAAATACAAAAAAAAAAAAAAATACTATTGGGTTTTCCCTTGTGCAATGGAAAATTCATCAGCTATGGCAGCGATTGGTATCTGATAAGGTAATTTAACCGGTGGTTACAGAACAGGAACGCGTTGAAAGTTTATGAAATACTATCTTAGGAACTGCAACATGTCTCACAGAACTGCTATTTTTAGTTAATAAATATTCATCTCTCAAAAGAACGTGTGAGTAAAGACAGACAACCTTGATGTAAGAATGGGGGCAAGTGCCATTAGACCCTCAGCCCTGTGAGAACTATCTCATGAAAATATTACATGAAATATGAGATACCTTCAGACAACTCCTGTATTCTTTGTTATAGAATAGCTACAATATACTCTTTCTCCTTGCATGCAAGATGTCCACTGTATTTTTGGCTGAGTACCATAAAGCCTTAAATAATTTTTTCCTCAGTTAACACAGATATCGTATTTTAAATAAATAACAAATGTACAGAATCATAGAATGGTTAGAGTTGGAAGGGACCTTAAAGATCATCCAAGTTCCATCACCCCTGCCATGGACAGGGACACCTACCACTAGAACAGGTTGCTCAAAGCCCCATCCAACCTGGCCTTGAACACTCCCAGGGATGGGGCATCCACAGCTTCTCTGGGCAACCTGTTCCAGTGCCTCACCACCCTCACAGGAAAGAACTGCTTCCCAATATCTAATCTCAATCTCCTCTCTTCCAATTTAAAACCATTATCCCTTGTCCTATCACTACACTTCCTGACAAAGATTCCCTTCTCCAGCTCTCCTGTAGGTTCCCTTCAGATACTGGAAGGATAGGATGGATAAAGAATAGGACAGAATAGGATAAAGAGTACCTAAAATCTTCTTTGTCTACTTTAAAACAGTAATGTTGACTGTGATAAAGTGATACATGGCTAAAATAACCTTTATAAGCAACAGGTTCAAGTATCATTCATTGAAGCAATTTCTCAGTATTCCAGCTGTATGCAGCTGCTTCTAGCTGGTCATGAGGGGATTCTGTGCAGGTAATGGAATTCCCAGGTGGCAGAGATATGATCAGACTCCATAGAAACTCAAGAATTGTTCTCTAGTGACCAAAATTATATTTGTCTCTATTTACAAGAGCGAAGTTTCCAAATGAGGTAGATCCAATGGAAGTGATAACAATACAGAAAAATACCTGATAAACAGTCAAGACAAAGAGGGAAGAAAGGAGAGCAAGATCTCCCCAGAAGTAGCTAATTGCATCATAATCTAGTGCAGATTTTCTTGTGTTCAATCCAAAATTCAATCCAAAGCACAACTCACTATTGGAACTGTCAATGAGAATTGCAACTGCTCCATACAAAGAAAAAAAAAAAAAAAGGTGAAGGGCAACAAAGGGATAATTCTTCCCAATTGTTCCCAAAATACTTTCCTAATATTTGTTATGCATTTTATTTCTCCCAAGTAGATAAACATGAAATACAAAGATGCCAAATGTATTTACTCATTTTGACTAATACTGGCTAAGATTGAGCATTCCGATAGCAAGCAATGGTCAAGTACTAACAATACATTCTCTCAGATGCCGTACATGGAACACAAACAGGACCAAGTGGACTCAGAGACATAGGGTTGCTTTGGTACTGTTCCTCATCTTTATTTTCTTAAGAAAGTACATACCAAGTAACAGATAATCAACCTAGAACCAAGGCCTTAACAGTAAAATTATCCCAGTACTGCTCAACATGGGTTTCTAAATAGAGAGTGCATTTTGCACATTTCCCCAATAACCCAAGATACTATTTCTACAAAAGCTAGATTCAGTGAAAATCTTGATGAAACAAGCTTGGTGGTAAATAACTCTACTTCCGTGTTAAACATATTTGGACACTTCACAACCATCTCAATTAGAATTTTCATATTAAACAGAAAAATGAAAAAGATTAATCATCTTGAACACACTCATCGTGAATGAACAAATGAAGATGTGCAGTAGTCACACAAAATGTAAATTAGTCAATGGATTCAAATGAATCTAGGGTACACTGGCATAAAACAGGTCAGACCAGTTAGAAAGCAGTCAGGACAGGAATTTTGTTTCCAAAAAAACATATTTTTACTTTCACATACTTACACACTAGGAAAAGTTAGATAGTTGACTAAGCATTTTCTTGCATATCTCTGAACTCAGATAGCCAAAGAAGGCACATGACTGTAAAAGACCAAATGTTAGGCACACTATATGATTATAAGAGAATACAACACTACAAGGCAAGTCAGGCATTCAAAACTATAACAGTACAATAGCATAATAGAGGTCTGTTTATACATAGTATATTTTTAACACAAAATTAGCATGCTTAGTCTTATATCCACTCTTTTAATTAATCATTCTGAAACAAGACAATATAATAATTCATAAAAAAATAATTTAAGAGGAAACCTTTATAGCCAAAGGAACAGAATCTTCTCCCAACAGAAATAAAGTTATTTTTCCTCAATACTGTGGAAAAATAACTTAGAAGAAAGAAGGCATCAAAACTAGGCTGGGGGGGAAGATGCCAAAAGATAAACAGCTCTGAAATTATTAATAGAAACTTCGAATAAAAATGAGTGTCAGAAAGAAGAGTACATAGAGTAACATTAAAAAAAAAAAAAAGTTTAAAAGGTGAAGAAATAAACGTGAGGGATCTGGCACTACACTTGAAATAGAGGTGGGCAAGGGACTGTTGCCATGTCCATAAATACTTTTAACAGTTCAGCAAAAAGATGCATCGCTATCTGTGAAAGTGCCTTTTCTGAAATCTCCCATTTTCCATGTTCCATAATTTTCACAACTCTGAAATTTCCTGGAATCTCATTTATAAATTTAGTTGCAGGTACAGTAGGTAACTTTTTTTTTCACACCTATTTTGATTATTAGCATTCTGTCTCCTCTATGTCTGCACCTAAAACCAACCTAAATATTTTCTTAGAAGATGGTATTTAACAGGATGTAAGTCATATATTAGTTTTGTAAGAAAACATACATTTTCTAGTACTCCAGCCACAAAAAGAACCTACCTCCAAGACCTGTTTCCCCATCTCTTGCACAACAACTTTTCAGAATCATAAATGGACTCTTCTGGAAGGAAAGACCGGGAAGGTGACAACAGGATGCTGCCTTTTATGTGAGAGAGGAGTTGGAATGCATGGAGCTCCATGTTGGGATAGGTGATCAGTCAAAAATTTATGAGGCAGGATTAGCAGGCAGACCAGAAGAGAAGACGTTGCTACATCTGTAGCCCAGACAGTCTACAGGATGATGATGTAGATGAGGCTTTCTTCAGACAACGGGAAGAAGGCTTCCATTCATAGGGTCTAGTCCTCATAAGGGATGTTATCCATCCCAGTTTTTGCTGGAGAGACAATACACTAGGGCACAAACAATCCAGGAGATTCTTGGGGTATATCAATAACAATTTCCTAACACAGGTGACTAAGGAACAATCACTGAGGCACTCTGTTGAACCTGATACTTAAAAACATTGAAAGACTGCCTGGGAATTTGAAGATCAGTAGCAGCCTACTTTGGTTGCAGTGGCCATAAGATGGTGGAGGTCAGGGGAGCGGAAAGAGCAGGACGAAAAGCAGGATCACAGCATTGGACTTCAGGAGAGAAGAGTTTGGTCTCTTTGGGGGTCTGCTTGGAAGAATCCCATAAGATACAACCCTAGAAAGAGGGCCAGTATTCAAGGATTATGTTCTCCAAGCTCAAGAATGGCCCATCTTGACAAGTAAGAGACAAATAAGAAATCAAGCAAAGGCAGTAAAAGACCAAGAAGATCCTCACTAGACTGTCAAGAAAAGAGTTCAGGAGGTGGAAGCAGGAACAAGCGACTCAGGAGGAACACAGAGTTACTTTCCAAGTATGTAGGGAAGGGGTTAGGAAGACCAAGGCCCACCTGGTTTTGAATTTGGCTAGGACATTAAGGGCTACAAGAAAGGACTCCACAAATGTATTAACAGCTGAAGACAGACAAGAAAACGGGAACCTGCTGCTGAGCTGGGCAGGGTCTGTGGTGACAAAGGACATGAAAAATGCCTTCTTTGCCTTAGTTTTAACTGGTAAGACTGGCCTTCAGGAACCCCAGGCCCCTGCGACCCAAGAGAAAGTCTGAAGCCTCTCAATTAGTCCACTAATTGTCCATACCACTCAGCTTGTTGTCAACCACAAGCTTGCTGAGGGTGTACTCAGTCTCACTATGCCATTGATGAAGATATTAAATAGTATTGCTCCTAGAATGGACTAATATGGGGTAACCACTTATTACTGGCTTCCATTTGGACACTGAGTCGCTGACTGTAACTCTTTCGATACAGCCATCCAGCCATTTCCACCTAATAGTTCATGCATCAAATTAATCTCTCCAATTTAGAGGCAAGAATATCATGGGAAACTGTATCTCAAGAGGTTCCTTCCAACTGCAATGGTCCTGCGAATGAAATGTTATAGATGGAATTTTTCTACTTTATCACTATTATTTTAAGAGCAGTATTTTTCAAACTAGGAATTGATATATAGGGGAAGCAAAGAGCTCACTACAGAGCATCATAGCAAAAATGTAATGCTGACATAACTGTTAAATATCAGATGTTTTCTGTGAGTCACTAACATTTGACTGCCATTTATTAATTGAAGTAGTGCTAAGCTTTCATATGTGCTTTACTGCTAATGTCGCAATCAAAAGCTGCAGTCAGACACAGCAATACTCCAGATATGATTTACCCAGGCCAAGACTCTGAATCAACCATAAGTCTCCAGTTTTCATTAAGAAATACAAGACATTCTCAAATACAAGAGATTTGTGAAGATTCTTATGTGAATTAACTAATCGATTCCCATTTAATATCCCATTAAAATTGTCTACATCATTTCCAGGGCCCACGTGTGGCAAAACTGAAATAGTCATTAAACCAGACCAACATAGCTAATGTGCAAACATTAAAGCAGTTATGTTTAACCTGCTTCAATAGTTGAGAAACTGAAATAGGAAAGACAGCAAAACAGTAAAGAGCAAAAATTCGATATGTTATCCAGATATCTAAGTCATCCATAAAACTCCAGAGCCAGCTCAAAAAAGAGAAAAATCTGTTTCACAGCCTGTGGCTGAGTCCATATTTTCAACCCTCCTTTCCCAATCTGAAATTAAAGTGAAATTATTTAAAATCTGTACAAAATAGTATAAAACAGGCTACAGCTACGCTTCTTTTGCTGTAAATATTCTTACTATCACATTTCAGTAAAGGAAAACAGTAACTTTTCTCTTAAAATCATAGAGAGGTGTTGGGGGAGGGGGAATATCTCAGAAAAGCATAAGTAATTTCTTCCTTTTAATTACCAAGTTCACGGATTTGTTGTAATAAACACATCAAGGTATACTTCGCTTGCAAACAGAAGTAAATCTATCTGCCAGTCCCTGCTTCATCAGTTTCTGGAATGGATATAAACTTCACAGTCAAAATAACCCAAAACTAATTCCAAGGTGAGCTGGGGTTTGAAGAAAGAGCACAATGACTCATGCTGTACTTTATGTTCAGTATAACCGCAACAGACAAATTCTTGGATGTTATTTTCCACCACTAGCATTACTTTCTTTCCCCAAGAGCTATCGCCCCAAATGCAAAAAATGGCTCTTTTTATCAGAAGAGGATAGAGACATATCTGTTTGGATGGGGGGACACTATATTAACTAGAGTATAAACACACAGGGAGTACTTCCTCCAGAGAAAGTTCTCTCTTCCAATACAGGATACAAAATTTATTCATCACATGGCCAAGTAGCATTAGGAAACATGACCATTTCACCCTGTTACTTCAACTGCAAGTGCTTACAAGAGTTCGTTTTGCCAGACATCCAACTACAAGAATGTTTCTTGATATTCCATTAGGAAATTAATGTTCATATGAGGCCAAGACTGCTTATGTACATTAAAAGCAAAACACAGGAGTCTTCTAGAACAGGAAGCTTTCTCTCTGGTATTATCTCTGGTCATTCCAAATATGTGAACTTTGACACCTTCCTACTGACAACATGAACAGGCCAATTACTCATTATGAAGATGTAAATTTCAGATTTCTCTCATGTCTCCTCAGGTTTCAGCTGCTGATACTCCTCACAATATGGATAGCTGATGGATCACATACCATAGGTCTAGGACTGACTAGAAATTGACAGCTTTCATGTTTACCTCAAACCAGGACACAAGAACAAAACAGAGGCTGGGGAAGTTAGAGAGCCCAGTTTGTTCTCTCAGATGCTGGGAAGTACCCATACTAGAGGCAAAATTATACTCCCTAGTTGTCAACACTGAGTAAGAAAGAAGAGGTGTAGACAGATGGAAGGCACAGAAGGGCTGAGTTTATCCATCAGGTAAACAAGGGCAGGAGATAGTGGAGAAACAGAAGAAGGTATAAAAATAGAGAAGGAGGAGGAGACAAAAATCCAATAATGCAGGAAACTGGGAAGGAAGAGGTGCCTTAGGAAAGGTGCAAACCAGAAGAGTTGCTTCTAACACAGAGTTATCTGTGCCTTATGCACACCAACTGTTCTGCGTCCAGATCAGCATCACATATGTTCCTCAGAAGAAGTATTAACCCTTGGACAAGATCATACAGGGAGCAGAGAGAAGAGGTAACATCCCTATTAGTACCTTCTATTCACTTTTAACTGTTGTACTCCTCCCTTTCTTCCAACACCATTGAACTTTCAGCCTTCAAAACTACAGCTCTCCTAAGCTGCTTTACCGTCTTCAGCAACCAACATTCCTACTTACTTCTGGAACATCTTCTGTCATCATCAGAAAACTTAATTTTACCAACCAGCAAAATAAAATTAGTTACCCTGTTTCTTGTTCTTGGAATTGCAGAAAATGTAATGACAATTCTCCAAGAGAAATTCATTATAGAATTTTGGCATGTAATCTCTAAAACTAGCATTTACTTATTCAGTCATTTATTTCTTTAATATTGAGATTACTATGACATTATTTGAATCTAATCCCAAAGATTTTAAGATACATTAAGAAATATTATAAGGCTTAATTCAACTCTGAAAGCAAGAAATTCTGTGAAGTGGGGTGGTGAGGCAACAGTTAAGACACATCATTTTAAATACTAAGAGTTAAAAAATCCAAAGGATGGATACACATAAAATCAGTCACCATCAGACGATTAAACCACATTATTTAACATTCCTTTTTCAACACTTTATGAATACAAGCAAATTTTTACATGTATTAGGTTCAATTTTTGAGATTCATATTATGCTCAATACTAAATCATAAGTACATCAAAATCACTTTGTAAAATTCTACTTAAAGACAAAAATCATATGATGAATCTAGCATTAAAATAAAGTTTTAATTCTTACAAAGTGTTTTAAGGTTTTGAAGCATCATGTCCAAAACCAGAGACAGACACAACAAAGTATGCATTCTATTATATGAATGTGTTAGAGATATGGATCCCAAACCAAAATTAACAGTTAATACTAATCAGAATAAAAATAAACTCATCGCTTGTAATTAATATGGAAGAAACTAACCCAAAATCCCAAGTTCTTTTTTCTTGTCTTTCCATAATTGCATGTAAAGTCTTTTCCTCATAATTTTAAGTTTTATAATTTAATGTGACATTTGTGCAGGTACTCAAATGAAAAATTCCCCAAACATCAACAGTAACAGAAATAAATAAATGGAACAACATCTAATACCAGCAATGATTGCACTTAAGCATTCCTGAACAACCTGCTGAAGTTTCTTTGGATCATTATGCACTGATCTGTCAATGCTTCCTACAGTATAAAGCTTCCTCTTACCTTTCTAAAACATCATTTAAATAGGGAGTCCATCTGATCTGGTTTTGGGGTTTTTTTCACACATGAAAATATCATTAAAAATTATATTATTGTATTAAGCTAGTTCATTTTTAATCATGACTTTTTGCAATAACCGGTATATTGCTAAATAAAATAAGCACATTGAAGCTACTTTTTGAATAAAAATTTAAAAGACAATCCCTAAAAAGAGGCAGAACAGAAACAAGCAACCCAAAAGAAAACCTTTTTGGGGCTTTCAAAACAACCATAGATTTGTTAAGTGAGAAGAATAGATGTCTGTTGCCAAAAGAAGAAAAGAATATATTTCAAAAAGAAGGATCGCACCACATCAATTATATTGTTCTTTAAAAAAACAGCCTGCTTAATTTCCAGAAAGGGTTGATGATGGGGAAAAATGTGTATAACCACAACAAGAATTTTCCAGCAGCAATGTAGTATTACTTCAAGTCCAACTGTGTGGTAAATCAAAGAAATAGCAAGGGAAAAGTATGATCCGGTTCTTAGTGAATCATCAAAAACAGTTGTCAGTAGATAGACGAAGCATCGTAAGTCTTATCAGCTAAACAATCTGTCCAAAGAACTAAATTCCTACTCAAAGCACTAGAACCCAGGCACTATTTTCCCTTCTCAAATTAAACGTTCCCTCTTTGATTTGCAAATAAGAGAACATCACCTACTAAGCAGGAGTATTCATTTCACTATTGATGTTTTTTCACTATATTACAAATTGGGGGTTCATAGACTTAAAATATAGTATTTATTAATTTCTACAACATATTGCAATGGGGCTACAGCAAAATTTTGGATTTATAGAATTAAAATAGCCATTAATTCTGCATTATCATCAAAAATATGTATTACTAGCACTAAATGTCTTGAAAATATGCAGCACTTCACATTGAGAGAAGAGCTGAGGTGTTAAAAGTTGAGACGAATACATATGACTGTGATCAGAAAAGGCGGGGAAAAATAAGAATGACATTCCAACAAAAGAATAACAGACATACGTTTGCACTTATTTTCACCCTGTCTAAATAAGCAAGCCATTATAATTAATATTAAATTTCTATTAAATTTACATAAGTATATAATGCTAATAATTATGGTTGCAACACTGAACACAAGAAAACTAAAATGACACTTCCCACAGCAATTTTAACTGAGCTACATTTTTTACACTAAAAAATAGAATTACAGCATGTCATTCTGCCTTTTGAATACTACAAACACAAAAGCAAGAATGTGGGAATTGTAATCCTAATTTTACTAGTATGTATGAATTCAAAATCTCAAAGAGACCATTGTATTAAATATCCAAAGTCTATAATAACAGCTAATAACAATTTGTTTATTCTATTTATGAACCCACTGCTGCCCCTTTACTGTCCCTCATTGTTGCTGTTACATATGGAAACAACAGTAAGAATGTGAAAATACTACAAGTTCTGTTCAATCCTGACTTTTCAAAGTTGATTTTATTTAGACAAAGCACTCTACCTTTTATTTTTCTCTTTTATGCAAGCATAAATGTGGCAACATTCCATTGTCATCTGTTGGTTAAATGATAGCATTATACCAAAGACTTGGTACACCTTCACGTCAACAATGAAGAAAGTTTGAGAGTGGTCCAGAACACAATTCACTTCATCAACATGCTAACCCAGCTCAGAAAACATCTGTAATATACCCTATGCTCCTATATTGGCTTTCGATTTTACTTTTTTTTAGTATCAAAAAAACTGAAAGCATATTTATTGAAACAATTTTGTGACAACAAAGCTATGGTAATATAACTGTCACCCCTGACTGACACAGAAATCAATAGTAAACGATGGAAAAAAAATAAATTAACTCCTGGCTTTGCTGACAAAGATTAGTGAAATACTCTCTCAGAACTAAGCACAGCATCTTAACAAAACAGAGAACAGAGTCCAGTCTGAATAGCAGCTTGATAAAGATCTGACTAACTGACCAGCTCTATTTTACCTCCGAACCAGCTTTCGAGAATTCCTGATGTCACAAGTGCTTCAAGACAGTTAATTAGTAAATATAAAAGTACATGAAATAATGCATGTTCATGTAAAAAGCAGCTAGAACCATCTCATGAGACATCTGTATTACATATTATACTCAAACATGAACATAGAAATTTAATTTAAGAGGAATTAAGTCAACGCACACCTACAGGTTAGGATGCCAGAATCAGTTCAGTGGGAAGTCTTATCCTAAGTCTTCCCACAGCTATGCCAGAGTCACCACTACAGTCTGCTTTTAAGCTTCTCAAGTCAACAGCACTAATAACCAGCAGTTTCTACTGGAATAAGAAATGCTAGTGGGACAGACAGCTGTACTGTGCGGCTGCCAGATTTACTCAGTGTGTGGCCACAGGTGTTGACCCCAGTGTTGTAGGAGCCAGTAGAGAAATACAAAAGGAATTGGCACTAAAAGCTGTACTAACAGAAGGCATCCAATATTCAAGTTTCATGAAAGTGATTTTAACTGTCAGCTCTTAGAGGCATGACTCACTTTTCTTCTCTGATTTGATTCTGTCTATATCCAGAAGACAGGAGCAAGCACATGAATGTTTCTACAAGGGTTATGACCCTTACGTGGCCATTCTTGAAACTGTAGTACTTGACTCAAAGAGGTATGGGTATAGACAGACCGATAGTTGCAAACCTCAGAAATATCTCTACTATTTAAAGACTTCTGCTTGAAGAGCACCAACAAAGTATTAAAAAAAATGAAATCCACTAATTTGATCGTCAAGAGTTTACGTGGGTCATTAACTTTAGCTGGTACGATACTCCATAAATCAAAAGGTTTTTAAGCGAAACTTATTTTCATGACATTTCTTTCACTGATTAGGACATTACACACAAATAACAAAAAAAAAATAATTGGATGATTACATTACCAGAAGCCCTAGGAAGCACTGCAGACAGGAATACAACCAAATTATTACAGAAACTCTTAAGTACAAGTGGGAAACAATGAGTAGCTACTTTCAAAAATCGTCCAGAGCAGCAAATACATTAAATGAAGCTGAATTACCAACAAGAAACCTTTGAAATATTCTAAGTCTACAATATTTAGTTTGCCATGCTATAGCACTGGAAAAAGACCTAAAACTTCAATGAAAAAACTGTCTTGTATGTGAGACTTCATACATGTACTTAATGAACAGTGCTGATTTTTGCAAGGGATGTAGTATTAATTCCATTCTCTAGCATCTAATTACACTTCAGAGATTTTTATTATGCAACAGAAACTATCGCATATTCAAGTGAGCTAATACTTCACAAAGAATTTGCCGTAGCAACTCTAGAACATGCTAAGACACACTGTTAAACACACATCCACTGTGCAACGTCTTTTTCTTTTAATCTGTTCTATGACACAGATCATATCAAGCAATCTGAGTTAAAATAACGTATTTATCCAAGTCAGGCTTAGACATAAAACCTTAAAAATTGTTGAAATTCAAAAGGCTTTGGAGCAGGCCTCTAGATAACAGAGTATGTGTCGCGCATAAATATACCCTATACAAAATCCTACTGAAAAACAGTAAGATAAAACAAGAAATAAATTACCTGGAGCATCTTGTAATGATCTTGATGTGGACTTTCTTTCTCTTTTTTTTCCTTCAAGAAATCCATTTCAAGGATACTATGTTTTTCCAGTAAAGATTCTAATTCCTATAAAGTTTACAAAATAAAATACATGAAGTTACAAACATCTGCGAATTGTGAAAATACAGATTTAGTAACCACTCCAACTGATTTAATTTCTGAAAATTATAGCATTAGCTATAATAATATGCTCAGAGATAAATAATGAGGCAAGAAAATTCTGACTGCAGCTTTTAAACTGACATATTTGCACGAGGTTAAAAGGTAATTAAAATCAAAGACATGTCCTGCAAGGTGTATCCTATGAGGAGCGGCTAAGGACTCTGGGCTTGTCCAGTTTGGAGAAGAGGAGGCTGAAGGGAGACTCCATTGCTCTCTACAGCTTCCCAAGGAGGTGAAATGGAGAATGAGGTGCTGACCTCTTCTTCCTAGGAACCAGTGACAGGACACAAGGGAATGGTTCAAAGCTGCACCAGAGAAGATTTAGAGTGGATATTAGAAGGAAGCAGTTCTTTACCAAGAGGGTGGTCAAACACTGGAACAGGCTTCCTAGAGAAGTGATTGATGCCCCAAATCTGTCAGTGTTTATAGAACATTTGGGCAATGCCCTTAACAACGTGCTTTAACTTTGGTGAGCTCCCAATTGCTCAGGCAGTTGGACCACATGGTTGTTGTAGGTCCCTTCCAACTGGAACTATTTTATCCTATTCTAATTATTTCCATATTTTTAATAGCTTGTTCTGTCTCTCAGTATTTGAAAAGCAGCATATTGAATGGACTTTTAGCAAAACACTTCACTACAAAGGCATAAATCCCCTTACATACAGACCTAATGAACCCTACCTACAACTCCAAAATGAACAAAATTTTAAAATATTCTGTCATCTTGCAGAGACTCAGTCTAGAAGCCTGTCCAACATGAACCAACAGAGTAGGAGAATGACACTGCTGACAAACTTCAAAATTATTTGCTATAAAGATATAAAAGATAAAATAAAAATATATAGAGATAAAGATTTTTATTTTTTCTTAATGCAGCTGTTTCTCCTACCAAACTCATTCCTACTATACATAAGCTGTTGGCACCCTTTCAGTTGCTCAAGAACAACTATTTCTGCAGCCACGCAGGAAGCCAGTATAGAAACAAATGACCTGCCAGATCACTGTACAGCTATTCAAACAAAGGCACAACTGAGAGGGTCATAAGGAGGACAGAAACAGCAATTCTGTTTAGCTCAATTCTGCTTTTGGACAAAATAACAAAAACAATACTTGAGATTCAGTGTCTTTGATTCAACAGCAGAGACAGAAACTGATTGTGCAAAACTTCTTCAATTCAGAGCCTAGCTTTCAACCTATCTCTTCTTATATTCAGTATTCATGCTTCCCCCTCCTAGCCCTCCTTTATATACTTAACTTCTAGCAAAAATCAATCCATTCCAGATCTCCTCGACTTTGGCTCTAGTTACTTATCCTCATTTTCATTTCCAACAAGCCATTTCCTCCTTCCCTAGCACACCTTGACAGCTATCAAGCATCAGTATTAAGAATAGCAGAAATTAAACTTTCTCTCCCATGCCTCTGTGACCTTTCACTAACTCAGGCACATAATTACAGGCATAGCCCTGCTTGGTGCGCTATCATATTCAGGTCAGAAGGAATTTGAAGAATTGAGCTAGCAGAGTTCCTGGGGGGCAGAGGGGGGAGATAAAGTCTTATGTATTATGTTCATAAAGATAGTGAAAACCACTTTCAACTTCAGTGACCACACACTCACTCCCAAAACGTGAGGGAATCGCTGTACCTTCTAGTCACGTGGCTCAACAATAAGAAAACTTGTCTTTGTTTTTTTTTATTTCCATGAAACTTCATAAAAATTCACCATAAAACAGATACTAGACACAAAATTAAAAATAAAAAGTATTCTGGCTAAATTTGGCCAACTTCCCTGGAACTTAGCTAATCTCTAGAAAAAATGCATTGCAAATCTCTGCCAGCTCCAACTATACTTAAATCCTATATAAATATAAAACATTTTCATTAAAAATCCTAGTCATACCTTTTTAATTTTTAATTTTTCTTCTTCAGCAGTGGAAAGCTTGATTTCTAGGTTTGCAACAGCTTGTTGAAGGTAGCTCTTCGTTTCATTTGTTTTCTGTGTCTCAGCATCAACCAAAGCACTGGATGATTTAACTAAATTCTTGTCTTGTACATTCAAAGAGGCAACTGCCTGAACCTAATTCATAAGAGAAAGAAAATGGTAAAGGAATTCTCCTAATATTTCAGTCAAGTCAAATTTCATTTCCAGATGACATTACAGAACTTAAGAACTGTAAATACTAAGGTTACTTTTTTGAAACCACACTTCTCTGCAATTGGACATGCACACTCTCATATGTAGGATGTGCTGGCCAAAAGAAAGCTCCAACCACGGAACAGTAGCTAGTAATTCTAGATGGATTCACATCAATCCTTCCAATCTCCTCAACTGCTTTTCAAGAATATTTGAGGACAGACTTTAAGAAAGAGGATGGCACAGAAACCTCAGTTTCCAATGAGATCAAAATACTCAGAAGAGGTGAAAACAAACAGAAGTGAAACCAAATCATCTGTCTGAAAGCATCAGGCTTACGGGGAAATAAACTCCCCTTGGATTAGTCAATCCATGTTTTCACCCAATGCAGATTGCATACAGTAGCCATGGAAAGGAAATACAAGTTTTTTTGTGCTAAAATAAATATCTCATCTTGATACTAGACCAACTGAACAAGAGTAATTGGGACATGTCTACAGCATTCAGTTAATGCTACTTCAGTGAACTGTAGAAGTAAAAACCAATCTGGAGGCTTCCAGAATAGACAACCCAAAACAGATGAAATACTGATAATAAGCCCATATTTTCAGAAAAAAAAACCCACAAAAATAAATTAAGTAAATTAGGTGAGGTTTAAAATATTTTATGGTAAAATGGACAAAAATCAAAGCTTTTCCCCCCCTCCCTTAAAAACAAAAAAGGCAAAAATTTGTTTATGTCACAGCAAAGAAACTTCAGAGGAAAAAGCTGGTAAATTAATTTCAGCTGCCACTTTTTAAACAACAATTTGAAAGCCAAGAGCACTTGAGATTTGGGGTGGGGTGGTGAAAGGAACATCTCAATGTGTTTAAGAGAGGTTTGACTGATCTGATTTAATCCATTCCCTTAACACCTTTTATTCCAGGCACTCAAAAAACAGATTGACTTTTCAATAAATAACAATCTCTCAAAGGATTCAAACAAAGAAACAAAGAAATATAGCTGAGACCTTGACAGTACATGGATACAAAAGATCTATGACCAAAACGGACTAAAAATAAAAAAAAAAAAAAAAAAAAAAAAAACCAAAAAAACCCACAACTANAAAAAAAAAAAACCAGAAAGGAAACTGCAGTTTGTGCCCTGAATTCCCCTTTCATAAGAAGCAAAAAGAATCGAGATGAGCTTATTCTACTTCTCAGGCCTACTCAAGATTAGAGTCTGTCACTGTCAAAACCTGTGAGGTTGTAAACTGAAACACTGAAGCTTTTTTAACATGAAATCTCCAGAGGTTCTGGAGATACAACTGCAGAATAATACAGTTCTAACATCCTCCTCTAACAGGGGTAAGAATATTTTATCGTAGTTTTATGCCCATCATTTTCCTTTATGTAGAAAGGAAACGCAAAGTCTGATCTCCATTTAAAAATATCAAAGGACCTCCTCTCAACTAATTTTCTCCCTTTAGTAACACTTCTTAATGTCACATTCTTTACTTTGCATTATTTGCTGCAGTAAGAGAGTTTACGGAATCACAGGTCTGTCAGTAACTGAACAGAATAGGGTGAAAAAAAGTGAAGCATGTCCTACAGCTAGAATTTGCACACAAAAATATTCAGAAGTAACAAAGTGTATTTGTTATTTTGAGTAAGACTACCTAACGAAACCACTTTTTACTTCTAAAAAAATGCACCTAAGCCTTAGTATTCTGGAATATCCAAAGATCTCTTTTCAGAGAGCACACAAGCCAAAGTTGCTGGCCTAGTTCAAAAAAGAAAGGATACAGGTTATTCGTATTTCACTGTTAGCCAAAAAAAAAAAAAAAGGATAAGATCTGTTGTGGCTGAAGAAAAGCATATTTTGAACATTCTGCCAGTAACAGAAATTTACCTATCAAAACATTGTCAGAGAGGCAGATGAAGAGCTTTCAACACAGAAAATTACCATGGCTGGCATCAGTGAAAAATTAAACTAAACA
>VXBW01002689.1:0-15513 GCA_013400375.1 Thinocorus orbignyianus | reverse complement strand
AAAAAAAAAAAAAAGATTTCTAAGAAGATTTCTTAGATATCATTTGCATCTGTGCACATCCTCATTCCATTTTTTAGAGATTTTCCCTAGAACACTAGGCTGGGAACAAATACAACACAGTAACTAATTCATTAGTGAGACTGGACTATTTGAACTGTACTAGCCACAGTCTTCCTGAAAGCACGAACATACAGATAATGCTCAAAGGAAAAAGAGTCAGTTTAATCAAAACAAGTATTTTGTATCACTTGTTTAAATAGCTCTGGAGAAATGCTTTTAAATGGTCATGTTATGGAAATCTGCCTTAATCATGAAATTCAGCTTTCAGCACGAGTAGCCCTAGGACTTGATGAGACTACCAGAAGAATAAGAAACCAAATAAATTCTGAAAATTGCAAACTAGCCCAAAATATTGCTTGGTTCAGATAAAGCCAAGAGCACTTTCTAATTCAAGTATATATCACTGTGCACCCTGAAACAATGAACTTTACAATAAGTAAGCTTGTTCAAATAGGTGTCACTGCAATCAATGGCAATAAAAATTCACCTGGTTGGGTAAATACATTGGATTCTCATCCTCAGCAATCTAGCATTCTTGTGCTAGTTTCCAGACAGAAATTCTTTTCCCTCCCTTGCTCATCTAATCGTTTAGTTAAAAACTATAAAAAAGGCTAAGATCAGTTCTCAGCAGTATTGCAGCCATAAGGAGATATCACAATCACACAACTAGGACTATGCCGGATCGCATCAAAAAATCAACTTTAAAATTAATGGGGGGAAATATAAAACTGAAATGAGTTTAATTATAAATAAGTAAAGATTAAACATTCATTCTTTACTTCTAAAACAACTTGAGAAAACATACAAGTATGACATTTATGTACAGTCGTAATCTTTAAAGCTTTAAAACTAACAATTTCTAGAGAACCTGCCTGCTATTGTTTCCTACCTTCATGCCTAGCACTATCAGCATGGCTTTAATCTTCAGTACCATAGAATCACCGAGGCCAGAAAGGACCTCCAAAGGTCATCTAGTCCAACCTCCCTGCAGTTGCAGAGACACCCCCAACCAGACCAGGTTGCCCAGGGCCTCAGTAACTCTAACGCACTTACCCATCTTGCAGTCCATACCAAAGTACTATAGTGTCTCACAGTTATAGGGTTTAAACAAAATTTAAAAATTCTTTAACTTAAAGCCTGTATCATAGAAATCCAATGACCTTTTGCTCTTAAAAGGCAATTTATCCTAAATTTGCACAAAAAAGATACAATTCTAAGATATTTAATAAATCAAGCTCCCATACTGAAACACAAAAATTGTGGGTTTACCTGTTCTTCAAGAACAGTTGGGTTTGTAACACTGTTGGCTGTTTGAATAACTGTTGCCACATTATCACCTGATAAAATGAATGCATCAGAAGGAACCAGGCAGGAAGAAGGCACAGAGCGCTCCAGAAGACCATCAGCAGATACATGGACTTCAGATACTAATGCTAAAATAAAAGCAGAAAACACATACACAATATGAAGAAGCATTCAAAAGTTAATTGTGTTTCTGAAATACCTAGCAAAACCTGTCACCGTAGCGACAATTATAGTCATACTAATGTACAGTTATGTACCTCTTACAATTTAATTGTACTGAAGTGTAATTCCATACAAAGTTCCTGTATTTTTGAGTACTATCAGCTTAAGGACATTCAAAATTGTAGACTCACACTAAATTTAGACTTGTAACTTACACATAGGTTTCACAAGACAATATCCAAAGGTAGTAGTTTTAGTTTCTGTCTCTTTCCACTCACATAACCTTTCAGCTTCAGCACAATCTTTCAACAGTGTAAGTCAGCTACAGAACAATACTTAAATTTTTCCAAGTTCTGTAAATTTTGAAGGTAAAAGAATCCTCAACTGTCTTAGAGAACATATGCAAACAGCTTACCATGACACAGGATAAAACAGGATTTACATTTCATAAGTAATCAAAAGACAACAAAGTAAACAACTCCATAGCTAATAAAACTTAATGATAATCAATACTGGAGTGAGATATCTTATATAATAATTTCCAGCTATGCCATAAAAATCCTGAACACTGGATCACCATTATCAACCTGGCACAACAGAAACTCAAGCACTTTTAGAAAAGATTCAGTCCAGGCTGGTCTAGTGGAGATGTCCCTGCTCATGGCAGTGAAGTTGGAACTAGATGATCTTTAAGGTCCCTTCCAACTCATCATTCTATGATTCTATGATAAACCAGAAAAAGAGAAAGGAGAAGAGAAAGCTTTGCATACATTTTTAATTCAACAGCTTATGGTTAGCTACAGGTTTTCTTTTGCAGTAGATCAAAAAAAAAAAATTAAAAAAAAATCCAATTGCTTTAGAAAAAGCAGATCATATTATCAATGCAAATCTGGTAAAACATGAAAGATGCTACTAGCCTGGAGCAAGGCCCAGCCTCTTGGTATTACTGTTTGATACTGCACAAGTATGCACACACAGCACACACAAAAAAGTGTACATGTTGGCCTAGAGGCATTCCAAAGGACACCCTAACTCTTCAACCCAGGTGCTCTGCATCCCATCTCCTTTACCTCCCAGTTCCGGGTTTCAGGTTAACAGAGGAACACGTAAACCTCATCTAACAAAAGAAGAAAGAAAATAGACCACTAAACAGTAAAATATCAGGATACTAATTGCACCAATAGTAGATTTGGACACGTGGGGAAAAAAAACAACAGTAACAAAACAACTAACAAAAAAACCAACCCCAGCACTCCAGCAAACAGAATGGGAACCCATTTAGATAGCCAGGACAACACAAAGGACCAGGACACAACTGCACCTTTAATGGTAAACTCTTCTCCAGAAGAGGAAGACTGGAAACAGGACTTCTTAGGCTTCCTTTATGTACCGTAAGATATTTGTGAAGCCCTCCTCCCCTTCTAAATATCTGCTTGCAATGGGAGCTTCCTATAACCGTTACCTACTATGTTAGGTCAAACAACAGTGAGATGACAGAGAATATGGTATTTTTCCTTCTAAAAGACTAGTAAAGTCTCCCCTTTATGCTATCACTTAATATCCTGAGTTTCCATTTGAAATAAATGTCCAGTAGATAGAAAACCATATAAAATAGTGTACCCCAGGCAATTCTGACTGACTAGATGAGCCGTTTCTCTTACTAAAACTGTTAACTGACAAGGAAAAACTTAGCACGACGCCAGTCCTTGTGGTGTTAGCGTTTATCCTTTGGTGATGATGAGCACAGTACAGGTGTGGTTCAGATATAAATAATTTAGCATAACAGTGAAAACCACAACTGAATCTGGATACAGATGAGGAATGGAGACTCCCAGAGATTAAGGTATTCACATATTTGGGGTACTCAACAGTAGACATAAGACTTCATTTTTCAGATAAAGTTTTATGTGGAACATTCCAAAATCAAATCAAGTTTTCTGTGATTCCAGTTACAGTAATGAATACTTAGCATTTTGAGGGGGAAGAAAAAGCAGAAACAAAATACCCACCTCTTAAGCTGTCAAACAAAGCATAGGAAATGAGGAGCAACAACTGGTGACCACCTCTGAACACTGTGGTTTAAAATTATTCAACTAAATACATGACCTTGCAGAAGACAAGAAGAGGCGGCAATTCTCCAAGGTATCATTCAAGTATCTTTTCTACAAAACCCTCTTTTCACTTTCAGCAATCTTAATGACTCATAAATTGAACTTTCCTAGAATTACATATGCTATGTCTGCAATTCAAGCTCTCTTAATTCATTCCTCTTGTGTATATACTGATGAAATTGCAGGAGCTTTTTCGTTCAGCTCAAAATTAGCTTATGAGGATGGTTCTTCAACCATTCCTGCTTACTACACCTTATCTATCATAATGGAACAGTTTCAGAATCCCAGAAATAAAAATCTGGCTCCAACAAAACTACCGGACTGGACTCCAACAGTTAATGGAGGTTAAAGCCCATACGACCAGGTTAATGCTAGTCTGAAATAAAACTCCTGAAGTACATCTAAGTATGGATATTGGGTTTTCAGTACCACTTTACAGATCCTCTCCTCTTCAACAGCAGCACCACATGCTACAGTGATACACTGCCACTCTGATAAGAATGACAAAATATTCTTCCACGCTATCCTGTCTTGATGCAACATATCTCCTCTAACTTTTTCAGTAAGCAACACAGGAATCTGATAGTTCTGATAAATTTCCAAAATAAAAATAAAAATGTTATTGCTCATTGACAAAGAAAAGCAGGCATATCAAAGTCATATGTCCAAGAAGGCTGAAATAAGATGCAGATACAAGATACTGGCAGAACTGTACATAAAACAAATAATGTGATAATTTCTGAACCCTTGACTTCCCAACATGAAAAATATTCTATCGTAGGTTTGTATGTAAGAACTGACAAAACCATGCAATTTATGAACAGAAGCAGAGATCAGTAACATCTTGACATCTTGCTCAAACAAGAAAAAATTCTACATCTTTAACCTACCAATAAAGCTCAAACAATTCTTAAAATTACTGGGAGATAAGAAATTATGAAGATAAAACCAGGTGGATTTTGAAAACCAGTACTACTTAACATCTTAGTTGGAGATACGGACAGTGGGACAGAATGCACCCTCAGCAAAGTTGCCAACAAAACCACGCTTNATGAAGACAGGCTGAGAGAGCTGGGGCTGTTCAGCCTGGAGAAGAGAAGGTTCTGGGGAGACCTTCTAGCAGCCTTCCAGTGTCTGAAGGGAGCCTACAGGAGAGCTGGAGAGGGACTCTTTGTCAGGAAGTGTAGTGACAGGACAAGGGGCAACGGTCTTAAATTGGAAGAGGGGAGATTTAGATTAGATATTAGGAAGAAATTCTTTCCTGTGAGGGTGGTGAGGCACTGGAACAGGTTGCCCCGAGAAGTTGTGGATGCCCCATCCCTGGAAGTGTTTAAGGCCAGGCTGGATGTGGCTTTGAGCAACCTGGTCTAGTGATTCTTTTTAGTAGTTCCTCATGTTAAAGTTGGAAAGAAAAAAGGAAATCCAGCACATATATAATGACACTAAGAAAGAAGTTGTTTCTACCTCAATTAATCAGAAGAAATAGACCAAATAAAACAGGTGGTTCTTTGGACGTTGTTAACAGTAGTAGCAAAGAGATCCAAGTAACAGGACTCTACAAATGCCTGTTATTTTCTTTCACTAATTGCTCATTCCTTCATACTCATAATGCACACTTTCTCACAGAAATAGTATTTTCAGACCAGTCTTACTTTCTATTTCCATGTTCAGACAGTATAATGTATTCTAATTCAAACTTGAAACCATAAGAGATGAAAAAAAAAATAAATTTCTTCTCACCTTTAGCATTTAAAATAAAACAAGTGTCAGGAAGCGTTGACGGAAACAGGTGCATATTTCCTGACAACTGTCCTGGTTGAAGGGGAAGAATGGTATGGTATTTCTGTTGTACAAATTCTTATTTTTATCCCCCTCTGAACCAGAAACCATAATTAATAAACATTTGCTGATGTGAAGTACTACATAGAAAAAACTATTTGCAAATACCAATGACCATTTTACCATACTGTAAGCCTACTAAAAAAGTGAAATAAATTTTCGAAAAGATAGTAAGAAGTCCAAGACAAATTTCAAGGCCAAATTATTCACCATAATCAACACTGGGGACATAGAAATAATTCCTGATTTCTTCCTGCATACTGAGAAATACTGCAACGGGTTTCACTGTTTGGTTTCACAACTTTTTATATCTTGCAAACATCAGATATGCAAGAAATTGATGAGTAACATACTCCTCCATAAAGTTCATAGAATCTTGGGTGTATATAATGGTATCGCACTCCAAATTTAGCAAAAACATCTCAATAGCACCATAACAAAATTTAATTTCTGACATTTTTCAGCAAACCTTAGTGAGTGACAAATTTCTAGGATAAGACAAGAACAACGTATATAAGTAACACTGGGCAGACAATTCACTTATTTCTGTTACTGAAAGCATTAGCTTACAAATCAATGCCTAACTAGCATTTTGATGGGTCCTATTAAAAATTTGCTTGTTGCAATAAGTTAATAAATTAACAGCAACATCGGCATGAAAAAGTCACATAGATTTTTACAGTAATAAAACATTCTGCAAGTGTGTTCCTTAAATTTTGAGATACTTAAAATACCTTCATATAACATACCCTAAGACTTCTGTGTTACTTACACATCATACAAAGAACTTCCACGTTACTTAAATTCTAGACATCTTATTAGATTTATTAGACTACATGACATGAGACAGACTACAGATTTAATTTTGGATTTAATTTTATTAAACACATTCAAATACGCTAACGAATTTAAGCAGTATTTTTGAATTGCAGACAAAATTACAAGGTAAATAATAAAGTTTTTTGGGAAAATATAGTTTCCTTATTTTTTGTTTTCCTCTATTTAAAGCATGAAAAATGCCAATTATTCTGTAATGGATGAAAAACAGCAGCACCATAAATAAATAAAAATATTTGAAGAATATGATTTATGGAGAGCTCATATTGAGAAATATCTCTGCCTTATGTTTACAACTATAATTAGTTTGTATAATTTATTCAGCATAATAATATAATAACTGACAGAAATCTTTAGTTCCTGACCAAAGAATAAAAAGTGGGTTGTTTTTTTGTCCTAACACTCTAAAGTGATATTTCTTTCTGTGAAAGCTATAAAATCTAGACTAAATTCCCACAACAAAATCAATTGTTAAACAGTAACACCTCCCTATTCTTTTAGTTCTGCTCATACTCTACATTTATCCACTATCAATGAACTTCTGCTTCTTAAAATCCAGAGAGACACCAGGCATTTGTATAAACTAATAAAAGTAGCTCCATAATGTTTCAGCTTCTGCTTGCAATAAAGGATGCGTAATATATTTTCTAACTTAGAAGGAGATGCCATTCAGCCTTTGAATTGGCTAAACTGTACTTTGCTTCCATTCCTCAAGAAAGTTTAACTTTCCCATTTAATACTCAGGAACATTCTTATGCTAGGTTTTCACTGCTGCCTGTTCTTTCATTGTCTATGAACATCCTCTGGGTACTAATATTTACAGTGAATACAGAAGGATAGCAATATATTATCCTACAGAGATATATTCTAATATTATTATATATAAAGAATATTTTCTAGTGGTATTATCAGTACCTGTTGGAAATGCTGCCCAAGCAATAGCAGGGGATGTAGTCTGTTTTTCACCATTTCCAAACTCATAACTCTCTGCTGCCTAGAAACATGAAAAAATTATTGTTACGTATTTTGCAAAATGTTATAAAGTCCCATAAAAATGGTTGAAAATAGTTAAATTTAAAAATTAAGTAATCCAAATAACATACCTCAAATCCTCCAAAGTCGTCATCATCCATTTTTCAACTGGAACAGGAATATTGCAGAAATCCTGATTTAAAATAGAAAAAAACAAAGCAATTAAATGTTATATCCCCTTTACTCATAAAATAGCAATAAAAACTTTGTAAAACCAAAGGTATGGTGTTAGTTTTAAAGGGCAGACTCAGGTAGAATAAGTCGCTGTGGTCAAATCTTAAAAGCCCAGTAGTAGAAGTAATAAAATGCTCTATACATAAGAAAAACATGCTGATTTTATGATCAACTAGGAGCCAAAAGACAAAATGACTCATGTATTTGGGCTTCAGTTACATAGCAGATGAGTAGAGACCTTCACTTGAATACAACTCCTACCCAGCTCATCTACGTGCTCTTCATAACTTCATCATTTTCTGATTAAGAAATGAGCATTCAGTCTTTCATCCAAGTGCTCAACTCCACAGGTTACCTGAAGTCTTCCAAACTTACAAGTTCCACAAAAGATTAAGGGAACTAATCAGAATTTTTTCATATAGAGGATGTAAAGTCTAGAACTGCAAGATGTCTCTTAAGAAGCACACTTCCATTGATCAAGATAAACAACAACAACAACAAAAAATAGGTATTTTACAAAGGAACTTGAAGATTTTCAAGGGAAAAGATAAGCACTGCCCATCAATACTGTCAAAGAACTTCTGAAAGCAAAGATGTAGAAAAAGCTTTCCAACACAGGAAAACAGAAAGAGTATACTTTAAAAGCTGTATCTATTGCTCTCAAGTACAAGTCAACTCCCTAGTACCTCAATAAACATTACTGAAAACACTCAATAACCTAAGTCTGGATATGATTTCTGACCATCAGATGCCAAAAGGAAGAACTTTCTCCATTAGTAACAAAGACAATCCAAATTAATGCAATCACAATCTACTATTTATTTCATAGTTCCGTGTTTATGATTTCAAATATAAAAATATTTTTCATTGTTAAATTGCTTTTCCAAAACAGCACTGTAATTAAATTCAAAATATTTCCTGCTTTTCCATCTCTTCTTAGCTGTCTGGCAACATCAGCACAAACTGCAACTTAGAAAAAGACTGTGGTGAATTTCTGGAAATTTTTCTGCTACCACAGAGGTCCTTCCCTAGGTTTCATGGAAGGGCTGATTTAGATTTTACAAACTGATCAGCATTTTTGAGCTGTAGCCCTGACTTCTGTGGCATTTTCATATATTTATAGTTAAATTACAGTTCCTTTTACAAGAATGTAGAATAAGTTACTCAGCTAATGAAAGTAACTCAATATATATATGGCTGTTCAATAAGGGCATTATATGTATCTTAAAAAAAATTTAAAAAAATAAATCATTCTGATACATGAATGAAGGATCACCCCAAAAATCCTTTAAAGTCCTTATAGAATGGCAAAATGATTGTAAAGTTAGTTGACTTCAGTCAAAAGACTGTAGGCTGAAGAAACTTTTATTACTGTGAAAGCACATACTCAGTAACAGAAGAATTCAAAGGGTTTGGAGGAAGTCTCCAAACTGAAGTACTAGAATGTCAGAAGGAGACACTTCCAATTTACATCCACTGCTGAAAATCACTACCTAGAAAGACTTCAATTCAAACACATCTTCCCAAGTACAACAAATTGATTTTCAAGCTTGTATTGATGACCTTAGTTTAAAACACTACTATCACAGTGTAAGTAACAGATTAGGTTAAATTAGAGTGTTGTCCAACATTCACATATGGTATAAGAACTAAATATCTTTTTAGAGACTGCAAGGGCTTTTGTCCATTTTGCGTTAGTTGTTTTGTGCTGGTTTGTTTTTTAAGAGAGAAAGAAGATACTCGGGCATTTTTCCTATGAATGTTAACCTTAACTGGTCAAATATTTAGTAATTGTATTAGCATTCAGAGCTTCAATATAACTCAAAAAAGTAACACATGCACACAAACAATAGCGATGGAAGTTGCATAGATAGACCATCACGCTGAAGCAGACAGCAATGCACAAACAGCTGAGAATGTCAATGTATTCACTCTACCTACTATTAAGCACCATCTAAAACAGACTGATGATTTTTTTATTTACTGCAAAATGCAGCATTCAAGAAGCAATCAAAGGAGACAGCTGGAGAAAGAGAGACTTTAGAAAGGAAAATACATATTTTATCCATACACCACATGTCACATCAACAGGTCCTACAGGCTCTACCCAAAGTTACTTCAAAGGACCTCAGTGATTACTTCAAAGGACCACAGCAGAATTTCTCCCTGAAGAACAAGAGACATTATTCCCATAATCTCAGAACTGGTTATGCCTCAACTGGAGAAAGTACATTCCATATCAACACTGTGTTTTAAAAAGACAAACTGGAACAAGTTCAACAGGAATTAAAGCAATTTTGGAAAAGTACGCTAAAATGGAGAGGCTTTGTTGTTTTTTTAAATAAACAAAAATATCAAAAAGTATGAAAAATTACGTTTTAAGAAGTGATTAACTACTTTTATGTATCGTCAAATTATTTACTCCGAACATTACTTAAATGGCATAAAAGAAACAGACTCCCAGCAAGTCTCAGCAGTATCAGTGGAGTTTTCTTGCATAACATCTAATCCTCCAATTTCCAGTTCTTCGGAGATCCCACAGAAATTCTAGGCAAAGTGATTCTCAAGCAGCTAGGAAGGACTGTTTGCTATTGTCTATGTATAATATATATTCATACATGTACATGCACATCTGCTTTTAAAAACAAAGCTAAGTGTTTAATCCATCAAAAAGAAATCCTGATTTGTTTTCTTGTTCTGATTACTGTATTGAAAAAATAAAATAAAAATCAAAATGAAAACTGCCAAACTTAGTATGTAGCACAAGTAAGCAGGAAGCAAATTAGGACAGAAAGAATGGATTAAGTTTTGAAGGATGCTGGCACAGGGTACTTCCAAAACTCAAAAGTCAAGGTGTTCTTTTCAAAGAGTGTTAGTGCAAGAACTCAAAACTAAGAGATGTCTTTCCAAAAGGATCTTATTTCTTGCATATTAAGAAATGGGTGCTTTCTGCAAGAAGGAAACAGGGCCATACCAATGTTTTAGAACTGTTTAGGACAAAAAATAATCAAGCTTATTTTTATCTAGGAGTCTTTCACAACCCTTAAAAGTCCATGTGCATTTAGCTCTAAAAAAATACTTAAAAGGCCGAAATAACTCAGAATAAACATAATGGATAACCATTCTGAAACTATGACCAAATACAGAATTTCTCAATTCCACCTCTTATTCTGGTGATGGAAATGCATTTCTGGTATAAATAAACAGCAGAACTAGCCTAGCGCTCCACACAGAATCGCAACAATTTGCAGAGCAGTTTTTTTTCATCAATCGTCTATTCCAAAATGGACAAATCAGACTGTTCTTTCCTCAGACTACCGACGTTATTTGTGGCACTGGAATAGGAAAGAATACATTAAGTGCTGACAATCTGCAGAAGGATTTAAAAAATAACACAAAAAACCAAAACAACCCACACGCTCTTACCATGACTAAATGTGGTCTCTTAAAATATGCCTGATACTGGAATTAAACAACTGTAAAATTGGGCAAGTAGAAGTCAACCTCAAAATTACAGATTCATAGAAATTATGGTTGGAAAAGACATAGTAGGTCATCCACCCCAGGCCACTTCCAAAACATTACAGTTCTCAAGACAGTCATGCCCTACCTAAAAGGCTTGAGATGCTCTCCAGCACACTCCTGTGAAAAGAATGGAACTTTTCATGGATCATGAACACATAAGCCACTTATTTCCAGTTGATTTTATCAACAAGTTTTTATTCCTCAAATCATAGGATAATTTAGGGAAGAACTCAGACCAGATGGTCATACAATACAAGCTCCTACTCAAAGCATTGTTAACAATGCATTCAGATTAGGTTGCCCAAGATTTCTTTCTCTATGACTGGTAACAATGCATGAATACACTCAAATACAGGCACTGAGATGCTTGCAAGCTTTCCTACATAAAATGCAGTCACCAAAGCCTGACCATCAAATTAACATGGGTCATGGAGAACTTTGGGAAACGTACTTACCTAACAGACATACCAAAATCATGGTTTTATACACAGGAAGAACAGAAGCCATTCAAAAGGAAAAAGACAGAAAAATGTAAACTGAGAAAAAAAGCCCCTTTTCCCCATTCCAAGAGTTAGGAGAAAGAGGAAAGTTGTAATTTCACCAGAACTCCAAGTATTCTTCATATCCAGAAGTCAAAAGGGGTAGAGATGAAACAGTACATTAAGAAAGATTCTTCATTCCCTTAAAAGTTCTGCCTCTGGTTAATAAGCATTCAAATTAATCAAGTTGCGATCTATTATTTTGATAAATCAAATATAAATTTGCCTCAGTAACAAAGACAACTAATTTTGCCAGGTACACTCAACTGGACAACATACTACCTGGCCTGTAATCTTGACTAAGTTGCTAACTCACTTGCTGAACTTTGTACATTTTAAAGGAACAACTTCGAGAACATATTGCTGTTCGTTCATTTGGTCAGAACAGTATGTGTGGAGCTGCTGCATTTGTATTTCTGGCAAACACTGTTGGTGGTTAACCCCTACCTATGACAACGTACTGGTTTTACTTGTATGTTTATGCTTACTAAATGACTCAATGTGTTTAACCTAGGACAGGCTTATTAGTCGTTTCTTTACCGGACATAACATAGACCACATTATATGGAGAATAAGTCTTTGGTCAAAACTGCAAGCTCCAAAAAGCCTATCCAAAATAAATATGAGATGTAAAAAACAACAACAACAAAAAAACCCCAACAAAACCTCCACCCAATAAAATGAGAAAGTGGTCATTTCAAAAGTATATATACTGGCAATACCTTTGTGATAAAGAGCAAAACAGAGGATAAATTTCTGTATCACAAAGTTCTAATCAGCTCACATGACTCTTCTGTCAAAACGCCAAGCACCTCTCAGCAATTTTAAAACACAAACAAGGTTTCTTCTTTTTACGCAGCTGAGAACAGACTTTTCTCCTGATCTATACCAACTACAGCTAAAGGACAAACGTGGCATCTTAATATTTCTACAGGACTTTTAAGAAAAGTGCAGGTCTGTCCCTTTAACTAATTCTTTTCCACAGCCCAAGTAAACCAATAAAATTCAATATATTCAAGGAATCACAGAATAACTTTAGTTCCTCAGAAGGTCACTTGATATAAGCCCACCTGAAAGCAAGGCCACCTGAGATACTATATCAGGTTTAAGGTCACATACAGCCAAGTTTAGAACACCTGCAAGGACTCCAGTCTAACAAGGTGACAGCAGTCAAACACTAGAGCAGATACAGAGATACAGATACAGAGAATTTTCTTTCCCTGTTCACATTTATCATCTATTCATATACCCATTTATCCTGAAGAATCTCCAGAAAGTTTCAACACTTTAGAGATGAGAACAGCACATTAAGGAAGGTGACAATAAAAATCAAGGACAGATTTACACAAAGTAGAATATGTAAAATAAAAGTCAACCGCTAAAACTTTTCTATCAACTCCTACAGTGAATTTAAGAATGAATTAAAAAAAAACCCAAAATAACCACAAAAGCAAACCACAACTACCCTCACACCCCAAACCAACCAATAACAAAATTTATTTTGCCATTTAGTCCTTTTCTCAGGAGACACTCCCTGAACCAAAAGATTCAGATCCTTTAAGAAGCATGTAGGATTCTATACCCTCTGATATTTATTATCTAGCTTAACAACTAATTTTGAAATAACACTACTTACATGTAACAGTGTTATATGCAATAAAACAGTAGCAGTGTTGTATCAGTTTCACAGAACATCTCATGCAAACTGCAGTACTTCTATAACTGCCTTTCCCATTTTTATTTTATAAAGCAATTTTTAAAACAATAAACATATCGAACAATGATACATAGCATATGTTTAAACACCAATAAATACACCTTTTATAAGTATCATAAGAGTGGAAAATTTTTCAGCAGAAATCATAAAAAAATCCAAGCTTCTCCTTTGTATGAGTAAAGTCCTTAATAAATAAATTAGTATAAAAATATTCTTTACAAATCATATTCTTGTCTGAAATTTACTGGTCTAATATGAGCAAAACACTCCGAAATTCATAAATATAGGTAATAAAATTTGTGGTTTATAACTTGTGAGTCCTCTTCTTCAGCATACACTTTTGGCTTTTCTACAGTGCTTAAGGCAGGAAAAGAAAAATAAAAACCAATAAAGTGCAAATGCAAAGTCCATTTAATTTCCCTCCCCCTTGATCAGCTTCACAAGAAAAAGTGAGAGACAGCTCCAACAGAAATGGCAGGTACCAGTTTTCAAATTAACCTAAGATGAAGAAGAGAAAAAAGCCTTGCGTGGAAAATGCATTCAAGAACTGGCAATTCCTCAGACATATCCTAGAAGAAACTCAAAAACTACGAAAACCACATTCTGTAAAATCTGATCTCTGAAAAGCCATTATTAAGAAATGCATTTGTAAAAGGTATGGTGCACTGATGTAATTTAGAATGCTGTTCTGTGAGTAACAAATAACAAAAGGATACAGACTGTGAGCAAAAGAAATTAGTAGTGGGGATAAAAAGGTGCAATACATAGATAGAAACTGCATCACTTTCTTTCCTTGTTCCTGAACTCTATGTATATGTAAAATCACCACATGTATTATGTGCATTTATGTATAGGAAAGAATGGATATAGATCGGGAGAGAAGTGCTTTTTCCTAGATCAATAAAAAGGTGCGAATCCTAGGCCAACATCTAAAATACTGCTCTGCCTGTGATTCAGAAATAATTGCTGAGGTTGACTTCAGAGTATTTCCTGAGGTAGAGGTCTACCACATACATGTAGCATTTTTGTTTCTACACCAGACCACAACCCATGGACCACATGGGGATTCCATGTGTAACCAGAAGTACTCAGAGCACAGCATCATTCAGAAGAAAAAAAAACTTTGCAAGTATCACAGTGGTATTTTTAGCACATAATTTCAATTAAAAGGCTGAAGAGAGAAAAGGTCTGTGTACTTTTGCTTCCAAATATCCCGGTCACTGAGACCTATCTATGGACAGGAAACAAAATAACTAACCAAAAAAAACCTCGTAACAAGATAAATATGAATTAATTCCAGAGGGTTACCTACTGACATGAGTAATTATAGTAACACATGTACTTCTTGATTGAAGACCTTTTTTACATTTTTTGCCCATGATTCCTTGCCAGTTTGTCTTAACTTTAAGAATTTTCCACTTTAAAAATAACAGCTTTTTCATTCTCGATATTCAAAGATCAGTTCAAGTAAAACCTTATCAACTCCAGCAGAAGTATCATATTACTTAGTCTATTTATTTGCCTCCAGAATCTGACTTAATCCTAACTACTGCAGTAACTCAAGATTTTATAGAAAGTCCTTCCAAGGTCTTCAGTCTTCACCGTAATTGACTTCTTGTCACCAGAACACAGAAAGGTATCATCAAAAAAAATGTTTCATCAAAAAAATGATGAATCACATAGATAAGTAATTTTTTAACATCTCTCTGTAAGCTTTCTCTATTACAAATATCTTTTTCCTTCAAAAACCACATATTTTTACAGAATGCACATAAACTGCTGTGAAAAGTTTGACAAAGCTGACAAAATTCAAACATATTGTGCTTTCTGAAAGAAAATCCTCTATCCTCAGCAAGCCTTCTCCCCATCTGCCCCTGTCCTGGTTTGAGGTAAAATGAACCAAATTTCAGTTTTACAATTTTATTCTTTTAGCTGGGCCTCTTCTAACTAAACTCTGAAATTAACTGAACATCGTTCAGAAAACTGTTCACTCTGTCATAAGACCTAATCACACCAAGGAATGGTGTGCAGAGAGGCCCTTGCTTATCCTTATTGCTAGAACAACCAAGGTCAGGGAATTTCATTATTTGTTCTGTTGGAAGGTCAGAAACGGAAAAGCATAGAGGGGTCACACCTGCAGGGAGCAGTGGACAGGACAGGGGACCCAAAACTGACAAGTTATTTAATGACTTCACAAGGAAGAAAACTTGTA
>VXBW01002687.1:1399043-1462529 GCA_013400375.1 Thinocorus orbignyianus | reverse complement strand
TCTAGTGAGAGGTCTCCCTGCTCATGGCAGGGGGGTTGGAACTTGATGGCCTTTAAGGTCCCTTCCAACTCTAACCATTCTATGATTCCGTGATTCTAGAAACCTTCAGAAATCTATCACTGTAATTAACCACAGGGATTTTTCACTCTGACAGCACTTAGCAGCCAATGGGACAAACTGGTATCTTGACTGCAGATTACAAAACAAGCATTTCATTAAGTGTTACTGAATTGCCCTATCAGAATCCCTAGCTAAGCATCCAGAAAAAGCAGATCAAAACTGCAGTTTCAGCCTTTATCAACCATCTAGGTTTAGGTTACTACGAAAGAAATTTCATTGCACATCTTCCACATTCTCCCTGACAACATTGAGAATTCAGCCACATTCATGCTCTGATCAGTGTTATCTTAGCTAAAGGAACTCCATATACCTTCTATTGGTGTCTTGTGATTTAAGCAGGGTGATGTGAACTGAGTGAGAGATCTTCTAAAATACAGGGCAGACAAGTAGTTCAACAGAGAAAGTCCCATAATTTCTTTGAAAAAAAATAAAAGCCAAACACCATTCTTAAGAGGAATAAAAAGTAAAAATTGCACCTTCAGTATACAAGATGAAGGGACCAACAGTTTCCTTCTGTATCAGAAAACAGAGTATGGACAAGAGAGCTGCCTCTAGCAGAGTCTCAGTCAAAGGGGACATCACACTGGCATTGGGAAATGCTTTCTCAGTCATCTGCGGGCAAACCTGCACAGGCACAAGAGCCTCTCTGAGCGGAGCTCAGACTAGCATGTGAAGCATGTGCAAGTATAGAAGAAACATCTCTCACTAGTTGAGTACTCATTCACCAGCACCAAGTTTTCCATCTGTGTTAAAGACCTAACTTTAGTGAAGCCTGGGAGTAAGATAAAAAGAGGTTTATAAGGAAAAGAGAAAATATTTTTCAGTTTGCCTTACAGTCAAGACACTGGTTCACAAACACCAACATATTCCTCCTTGTCCATGGCCTAGATTGATTTTACTTAGCTTCACAAACTGTCTTCAGGCATTTACTTAAACGGAAACTGCTTGTGCTGCCCTCAAGGATTTCCTCAGATTGCTTTGTTTCACAAATAACTGGCTCTTCCTTTTTCTGCTCATATTTTATTTGCATTAACACTCAGTATGTGACATGTCACGTTTAGAGTGATGTAGTGTCAGTATGTACTGACATAGTGTGGACAAAGCCCACCCCGGATCATCATTAGCAAAATGGAGTGTGTCTTCTGCCTGTGTGTGCATATGTGTGTTTGCACTGAAAAGAAACAGGGTTAAACTTATGACATTGCCTGTCATCTGGCTTCAAGCCTTTGTTATGTCAATACTCTGAAATAATCTCAACCAAAATACTTTCTTTTGATGCATGATAGATACATTTGGAAATTATTTATCAGCCATTAAGTGTTCTCTAAATAGAAATGATGTGAAACACAGGCTACATGCAAGGTCTATAAACTGACTTCCTTGGTCTCTGAGGTACTGAAAAAAATCTCATGACATTCTCAGAGCAAACAAAGCTCAAGAAGCAGTCAATAAAAAGGTACAAAAAATATGCAAGCAGAATCTTCAGACATGCATGTGCTCAAAATTGCCTTCATCCAGGCATGTCACTTCCTTTCACTTCATTGTGCCTGATTGGTCTTTTAACTAGAAGGTTGTCTTTCAACTTGTGGAGCAACTGAATAAGATATAGGTGGGAAAGCTGACATGGGCCACCACGTACCTAGACCAATAGAGAATAAGAACTACTAGAAAGATACTGACACAAACAGCTGATGATTGCTTCCATCATTCTCCAGGAAACAGTAAGAAAAGTATAGTGATCCTGCATCACCTGGAGGCCTTAAATTAGCCTCCTTTAATTAGCATCCTCATTAAATTTTCTAAAATGTGTAAGATAACGTTTCAGGAAAGTCAATATGCAAACGGTAGCAGCTAAGAATCTGATGCTAATCACAATGTTGATCTCTTCAACAGGTGGATAGTTTCTGTACATGTGGCTTTTGTTTATTGACTCCACTTTATTATTGGAAACAAGCAGATTTAGGTCACTTTGGATTGTCCTCTCCAGTTATGGAAAGTGTCAATCATACAGCAAGAGAAGTAGGTGGATCTGTGCTTCATTTGCACACCCTCTTCATACAGAGTCCATCTTGACACAACACTTCCCCTGCCTGGAAGTAAATATCTCACTTCCCAACACAATGTTCATGAAAAAGATTTAAGTTCTCTGAGAACTCTTAAATAAATTCTTTTTCTCAATAATGGATGAGCTCCACTGTGTAAACTCCAAGGAGAAAGGATGTTCCTAGCAAGATTCCCATGAAAAAGCTGGGAATCTCTTCCAAGTATAGTCACAGTGGTGCTCACAAAGTGAATTTATGAGGTTAAATAGATCTATTAGCATCAGTATGATTAAACATGAAACTGAACAAGACTCTGAATGCAAAAATCTATGACCATTGGCCAAATCTCATAAGTAGAAAATAAATAAATAAAAAAATCATTATTCAAGATACAGTAGTATGTGAAGAAAAAGAAAAAAAGGTATCATTATGTTAGAGTTTTCTTCACTGTAATTGCTGTGCTTCATTTTTAGCTACAATTAAACCATCACCAACAAATTCACGGGACGTGGTGCAATCCAACTGAGGCCCGATGTGCTCAATTGTTCCGGTTTGTGCTGTTAATAAATGCATTTACAAAATAATGCTTTCCATCTCTCCGCTGAAATGTTTTCCATGTGGTGAGAATGTTCAGGTTTGACTCTGAAATCACATGCTGTAATACAAGGCAAATATAAAATTAATAAGGCCATCCTGTGGATTAAAAAGTCAAGGATGACCTGTCAGTTCTGTTGACACAGGATTTGTGGTTTCCTACAGAAACAAATATGCATTCCTCACTTGATAGGCAGCTAGATTCCAGCGATACATACCTCTCCTAGTACTTCATCTGTTCTTCTTTACTGAAGGCCTTCTATATCAATATAGTTTTGTCATATTTAAATAATATATCTAGAATCAGAATAAATATGTCAGCTCAATAAGGGTTGGCCATGCAGCAACACCCAGTAATACCACCTACTTCTTAACAGCACTTGGTATTGGAGTTTCAAAGCAGATTATAATTTGTGAGCAAAGCTTCACATTGTTCTAACATAGGGAATACTGTAATTCCCATACTATGGATTTGGAAACAAATGCATCCTACACAAAATGTCCACATCACAAAGCACACTGGTGACAAAGCTGGAAAAAGAACTTGACTCCTAAGCATTTAAAGTAGAGGAGGAAAATAGTTTGCTAGCCTCCCACTCACGTATAAATGGAGTTTTGCTGTTGATCTATTTGGTTATTTGGCACCTAAAAAACTTGAAAATTCAGCAGCTACAGTCTTAACTTCATTAAGCAAAACATCTCACAAGTACGACAATTTCTTTATAAGGAAATCTACTCTCCCAGTAACCTGACCCACTGCCCTGACATCAGTGATGTAATCCAGGGCAGAGGCTCTGAGTAGCATCTGGTAAAACATGATGATTCAGTGGAATCTGGTAAAACAAGAACTGGAAGGGCCAAATATATCTTTGAAGGAATTCCACTGGAGCTTGAAAAGGAGGGAAGCCAGCACAATGATGCCAACAAGATTACATCAGGGATTAATCTAGGCTGAGATCAACTTCACCTTCCCCTCTAACTACTCCACTTAGATCCATTAACCGGCTCCACGGCACCATTCCTCTCAAATTAGATCAGCCTCTCCAACTTTAAGGTTTCACTCACCTCTGCTCCTGACAACTTCATCTCAATTCCCATGACTGTCTGGCTTGAACATTGCACTAGTTCCCCTCCCCTTTGCTTCCTTCTCCCTCCTGTCTCTTACAGCTCCAATTTCCTAGTTGCAGGCCACAAACCGCCTGCACAAACCACACATCAAGGAGATGGTTGCTCTTTCTTCATGCTCAACTTTCTCTTCCCACACATAGGCTCTGCTAATGAGCTTGGTTACCCATGATGTCTCCCCAGTTCTCCCCGGGTAAGCCTCTACAAGAAACATTGTAAGTTCCTCCCAATGTTGTCTGCTCACATGTCTTCCGAACCTTATTGCAGGGAGAAACACAAAGGTTAACAGAAATTCTTTCCTCTGAAATGTCTCTACAGTTAAAAAAACCAACCAAACAAAAAAAAATAAAAAAAGAAAAGGAGTTCAATCTATGGCGCATTTTCACAGACAGTCTCTGCATTTCTGGATCAAAAAATGCACAAAGTTCTGCAGTGGGCTTTATTGTGGAGGTGCAGCTGGGGAGAAACTTTGGGTGTTTTTTTGTTCTGAAAATGATGGTGTTTATGCAACCATAATTAGGTTTCTTTGTTTATTCGTTTGTGGTCCATTAGGGTTTTTTTTAAGGGAAAACCTTAAAACTTCAATGGGAGAAAAGAAAATACTCCAACCTAGTTCTAATAAAAAACAGTGATTCCTTCCTCCCCCCAGTCTGGTCTCCTTCCCTCACCTGCCAGCACTGGCCAGAATGCTTCCTTGGAAGTCAGAGAAGAATTGAAAAAGCCATAAAAACAGTGAGCTAAAATCTTCCCAATAAAACTTCTAGATAAAAGAGCACAGAAGTAATTCAATAAAATAGAGTGCAAATCTAGAATAACTAGTATACTGGGTACTTGACAGAGTGCGAGATACAATGTGCCTTTTTTTGTTTGGAGTTAGCGTCATCTTTATTTTTTCACTGCATGATCCAAAAGAGACTGCGTGGATATTTCAGAGGGATGATGAGATCAAACATTTGTGTTAAATTGATATTTTGAGCTCGCAGTTCTAAAATATCCTGCACTTATGGTTTCAGAGAAAACCCTCAAAATTCCTTCCATGGGTCTACAAACAGCCTGGAGCTACTAATCAAAGAGTGGAGTTACCTTCCCCTTCCCCTATGGGTTTTAAGTTAAAACAATTATCAGACTTGGCCACAAATTGTGCCAATGAAAATTCACAGAACTTTGTACTGCTTTAAGGGAACTGAATTTTTTCATAGCCTGGACTATTGCTTTGTTCAAGCTTGCATCTTCATGAGTGCCTAACCTGTCAAGTTAACATTGTCTGACCTTACTCCCATGAAGCATAAAAGGAAAGGGGAATTGAAGGCAAAACTCCTCCCGTTCCTGGATACTAGTCCCTAAAACTCTGAATCTAGCAGGAGATAAGGAAATAGGACCTTCTCTTGGAGACCCTGTTTCACCACAGTTTCCCCCTCAGTCACGGATGATCACACACTTGCACACACATACTTGTATTCCCTGTGACAAGTGGCAGTTATAGCAATTGCTGGCTTTGAAAGTACATGGAGAAGCATTTTATCTATTTTTAGCAGTCTTTAATGCAATTTAGCAGCTGCAAACAAACTGGGAGAGCCGGCAACATACAAGCAGCCTTCTGGAGACCACAGTTTGGGAACCTCTATGCTACTGGATCTCATCTAGTACACATACCCCATGTCTGTGCTTCTAGTCAGAGACCATGGTCTCAGTGCAGGAGCAGGAAAGACAAATGAATAAAAATAATACCAATGTACTGGCAAGGAAGATGCACAGAGACCTCCAGGACTGTACATAAAAATGCCAAGATGAGTGAAGAAACTGTCCTGCAAAGAGTAGACTTGCATGCTCTGTGCCTACTTTCTGCAGCAACTCCTCTTTTCCCCATTCTCACACCCCAGTTCGCTTCCAACATCTCCCTTAAGCTCCTCCTGGATGCTGTGCCAGGAGGCAGCATGTGCCTGGTTGCTTCCAAGGTGCCTTAACAGACCATCAAGGGACCAGAAAAACCTCACAGAGAAAAGGTTACATGGTAAATTTCATGCAAGAACTAAAGGGAAGTCACAGGTAGCTTTTTCTCCTTGCCCAAGCCCGGGTTTCTGTAGTGTCAGTAGGAATGTCCTGCCTTTGACTCCCATTCTTGTCAACAGATTAAAAAAAATACTGAATCAGGGAAAGTTCAGAGGAGAAGAAGGAAGAATAAAAGGTCAGAAGAGGTAGGGTTAAGACACTATCAAGAAAAACAGAGAAAATATTTATCTGCAGTCGATGATCTCTCAAAAGGATGCCAAAGGAGGTGGCCTATCCTGTACTTCGCACATAGTCTTTGTTAGGAAGGCCATTCTTTGAACCAGTTTTCCCCAAGAAACAAGCTAGCAAGCTCTGTAAGATCAATCATAAAATAAAGTATCCATTTGGAATCCCACATTTCACATAAATTTAAGGTACAAGAGCCACAAAGAGATATCCAACAGGTCAAGATTTGCACATTGGAAGGAGGAAAACCTGTGCATGGGGATGGACAGACTCTACATGTTTCCAAGGCATCAATGATACATACTGCTTTTCTCAAACAGCTACTACAGAGAATACTAGAAAAAGACTGTTTGAGAAATAAACTCTGTGGTCAAGTAGAGCTAAACTCTTCCCTGGTACAAACTAGGAAAATTCCAGTGAACAGAGCTGCTTTCCTTTATACTGACAGAAACGTGTTGATTGAACTGGCAGAATCTAAAGTAGCCCATTACAGTAAGCAACAGAAAGGAAACTACAGTAAAAGTAAAATAATTTCGTTTTAAAATATTAAAAGAAAATAAAATAAAATTCACTTTTACACTGGGATTGTGTATGTTTGATTTCAAAAAATTGGCCAAAATTTTCCTGTTTGGCATGAAAAATACAAACTTCTCCTTTAATATTTGAATGACAGTATGTTCCGCTACTGCCAGACACATCAAATTATGCTCACTCAGTGTCCTGCACTGATAAGATTAGGTCCACTGGTGTTTATATCAATAGCATCACCATGATTTAGCGGGAGGGTCAAAAAGGATTCTTGCAGTGAAGCACTGTGCTAGTAACATGGCCAAGCTAACACATCCTTAGCAAAACTACAATATATAGGTGTTACCAGTAAAAAGTTAAATCTTAAGTCCCTTTACTTATTATCACAGAACAAAGCATTAATTATATGAAACAGTTAATTAAGGACAGACATCACACCTGTACAGTGTTCTGGTATTTGCTGAGTACAGACAATCTTCCTAAAATTGCAGAAGACACTGACAAATTATAGAAGTAACTCTTAGCGCACAAATCAAAGCATCTGCTGGCATAATCCAACAACTTCTGTTTCCTTCCTCTCCACAACTGAGGCCCACACTGGCTATCTGGCAGGCAAGAAAAAAGACATCTGTGAAAATGGGCTCAGGGTGTTCAGTTGCCACTGAGGTGGCAATGTTACTTCAACATCCCAGCTTCTTTGGTTGGAAACCCCACCACTGATGCTGCAGATACTATGGGTAATGACTATTCTAGCGCTATTGCTCTTCCAGAACTCTTGCAAGAACATTCTTCACATTCAAAAAAACTAGTGGTTTGTCATTCCTCTAAATTGCCTTATTCATTCCTAATGATTTTAAAGTACTTTGCACCTTCTTTAACATGACATTTTCTGAATTAAGAAAATTTCAAAACAGATGCTTGTGTTAAAAGCATCTGATATTAAAAACATGGCCTTTTTTTTTTTTTTTTTTTTTTTTTTTTCCTCCCTTCAGCACTAGACTGCTCTCTTATGGGAAGCAAGTATATATGTATCATCTGGTTGCAGAATGTTGCTCCAGGACTGGAGCACTGGAAGCATTTAGCAATTTTTTTTTTTTGGTCTCTGCACTAGAAAACCTCAAGAGAATTCCAGGACTTCAGAACTTGATGGATGTCAGCAAAAGTTATCAGAAATATGCACTACATGAAAATCTATATTAAAAATATCCAAGCTATTTGCCATAATGAAAACATCTCTATAAAAATTTATTCTGTAATGTTTATTGGTTGTTCTGAGACTACCCATAAATGCTGCTGCTTTTAGGACAGACCATGACTGGACCTTTCTTTTATTGCCTTACAGTATCACAAATTGCCTTTTCAGCATTAAATGCAAAATAGTTGTCTCTCTATTTCACATTTTGGTTGTTGGCAGTTACACTATTCTATTTTCTTCACAGAATAAACAAAGTTGTGATTTGTGTTTGTAAATACTTGCATATATATTTTTAGAGGTCAGCTAAAGATTCAGAATTATATCCTTCAAATTTAATAATCAATGCAAGCAACAAATTTATTTGTGATAATTAGCCATTGAATGTATTTGCATGCTTGAAAAATAGGGAGATGAAAATAAGAGACTTCTGTGCTCCAGCGAATATAAGGTAACTGGAAATGTGAAGACTATTCGAGAATTAATGTAAGTACCAACAAAAACATTCATAGGCCACAATGCCATTATTCTAAACTTTAAAATCCAATGTCAAAAGGTCAATAATTCATATTTTTTTCCAGTATTATTGCCTTTAAGTTAAACCACATTTTCTTGCATGATTGGAAGTAGCGCCAGAGTCCATTCTTGTGAGCTGATAGCTAGAAATCCAGTTTGGGACTCATGTAGAGCACCCAGGTCTGCTGTTTGCAAAACGTGTCAGATCACTCCATAAAAAGAAACAGACTGAAGAGTTCTGGTAACTGCCTGACACCTTAATTTATAAGATTTATGACTTTTATATGAAGGTAGGATTAGCACAACATATAAAAATTCCAATTGCCGACAGAACATTTACAAAAGGAAAAACACTAATGTTTCCAATAATTTTTTGGGAAAAAATGTAGTGTTTTCCCCACTTTAAGATATTTTTCCCCCCCCTTGAAATACCCCATATCTTTCATCATAGCACCTTTACAAGCAAACACTGCCCCTGTCTATTACATACCTTCACTCTCCAGGGAAATACTATTCCAGAACTAGTTTTTGTAATGAATGTGGTACAAGTTCAAATGAGAAACAGAAAATCATGTTCTGATTTCCCAGCCTTCTGTTTAATTGCTTGCCCTTAGTCCCCAGATCTTGTGCAACATCAGCTGTTTGCACCAGCTGCAAAATATTTTTGAAGAAAAGCCCAGTAAGAATTCAAATCTACTAATACATACTAACTCAGTCTGATACATATGAACACATTACAGACCTAAGTGTAAGTAATCACAGATTCCAAATATAATATGCCCCATTCTTCTACTTAGTAGTTCTCACCTTATTTTAAGTAGAAATAGGTTCACATTCTCAGATGCAGACCAAGAGATGCCTTGAGGCAGTCATATGCTTAAAGACAAGAACGTAGTTGCAGGGTTAGGTGAATGCAGATTTCATAATTCTACATTCCTTATCACCAAATATCTCCCAAAGCTTGATGAAAGGAAATCACAAGCCCACTACATCTTCAGCCAATACAAGCACTAACAGAAATCAACAGTGACTTCTGGTAGCCATGCAAAGGTTATTCTAATGAATTTACAATTTATCTAGAATTTCCATGATAAAAACTACATTATAAAAGGATCAAACATAAGCGAACACTGGACAGAGTATGAATTGAAAATAGTCATTTGAGTATGAAACAGTCTTTCATTAGAGTTGGCCATGTTTTCACATTTATTTTCCACAAATAATGAGCCATATTAATTTTTTCCTATTGTAAATTCACTATAAGAAAACTTAATTATAAATAGCTTTGGCTATCAAATTGCAGATGTAATAGCAATGGACACTGCTCCATTTTGCACTGCAGCTTATCCAATCAGGAAATAAAAACAGTTCTGTGACTGCACTGAACAAAGAACCGTTTTCCAACGCTCCCTATTGCTGTAGCTCAAATCCAGAGCTATTACAATAATGGCAATAGTCTCATAGAAAAATCATTGGTACTTTTAGCACTTTTTCATTTAGATCTGCCCTGAACATTTAGCTGATGCTGTAGGGAACAGAGCAGTAGCCCTTAATAGTCTGTCAATGTCATAGCAAGCTGTATTTAAAAAAAAAAAAAAAAAAAAAAAAAAAAAAAAAAAAAAGAGAGAGAAAAAAAAGAAAAAAAGAAAAGGAAAAAAATTAAAAACCAAACCAATACACAGCTTAAATTTTCTTACTGCAGAGAGGCCTGTATGCACAGTTCCAGAAACTGCCAAATGAGAAACTGTTTGCTGAATGAATTTCACAGGTATTTCAAAAAAACACGAATGTGAGGTACTTCTACTTCTGTACAAAAACCACAAAGGACAGGGAAATTAGTTGAACATTCATTATCTTTGTTCTGCTTTGCACAGCATGATGAGCAGTTTGAATCGTATTAGGAAGAAAGCAAATGGCCACAATGCCCCAGAAAGCTCAATTTGCTCTTGATCCCCTTCCGTGATAGAGTTCAAACCTTGAACTTTCTCAAGGTTACCCATTACAGACTAGAACTGAAATCAGCTGAAACCATCCTAACTTGAATCACCATGGTTCATTCCAAATAAGCACAGCCACTTCGCCAACAGCTCAGACGATGAACACCATACAGCAGGCACTCTACACACACCCACATCAAAACTGCTTCACAGGGCTGATTCACTCTATTCTCAATTGCTTTCCAGAGACTCGAGAGGCTTACATACCCATGTATGAAAATAAGCAAGGATTCTAAGCAACAGCTTTGTCTCTAAGTGTAGGCAACTGCCTATGACTCCAGGCTGTTCAGGGAGCAAAGCTCCCTCTTACAACAGTTAATCAATATTTCTTGGGATCCAAGACTGGCAGAATATTTGCCTGCACTCATGAAAGCCACTGTGCTACCCATGGCAAGGGCAGCAAGTAGAAACACAAATTAAACTATTTTCAACCTTAAAGAACCATATTTCTTTCTAAAAGTGTCTAGAAAGCATGTTTAGAAGGCTAATGACCTCCAGTCACTACAACCTCAGAAGTTCCATCTCTAAAACTTTCTATACTACAATTGCCATTCCTTCCCTACCACAAGAAACCGCTGTCAGGAATGCTCTCATTTATGACAGATAGCATGATTTTTAAGTGGAAGAGAATTTTGGGGGGAGGAGGGAAGAAGGGTTCCCACACAGAAATTAGTGAATGAAAAACTACTGAATGAATAGGGTTTTTTACAGATTTTAGTAACTATAATACCAGAGTCCTGAAATCATCACCTCTGACCAAACACAACACAACTGTCATGCATGAAAGAAATATCTCTGTGGAATAGCCAAGATAGTGCTGAAAGCAGCTAGAGTTACATCCTCAGTTTGAAATCTTTGCTATCTCACTTTGAAGGAGCATTCTCCATTCCCTAAGTTTACAGGTCACCATTTTCTTTCTAGATGTACTCTGCTGCCCTAACTACACATTATTGAAAAATCACGTCAATAGGAAAAGAAACAAAGCATATTATACGCATTACTGACACTGGGTCTGAGTGCTCTGGTTGGAAACATTCTAGTCTTTGTCGTATACCATGACACAGAGGTCAAGGGAATGGATGGGGAGAATTCCCTTCTCTTGGTATTACTGTTGTTATAGCAAAAATAAAACATAGGGATTGGGGTTTGTTGTTTATAACAAGTTAAAACACATTGAACAGCAATCATATTGAAAGCTGGGGACGCTAATGAAAACAGATGAAAACACAGAAAATCTCATCTGCCATCCAGACAGCCAAGATCAGAAAGATCCTTACATTTTGTAACGTATGTTCTAATGTAATGATGTGCATAAACTGTGCAAATGTTAGCATGCTTTAGCACCAGGCACATTTAGAAAAATCTGGCAGAGCAAGTCATCTAGGCACTTGTAGGATCTCAAAAAACTTTTTTTTTTAATTAAGAAATTTTACAGGAAATTAAATAAAAATGTGTTTTTCTAACTAACTGGAAGTGCATAGCATAAAAAAGAAAAACACAATCTATAATTTAACACTAATATACGCCTGCTGTCCTTATGTCCTACCAGTTCATAAAACTAAGAGCTGTTCCAAATTCAAAATGTGCTAACCAGCAATCCATAAAAGTATAATATCTAGATGAAAAACAAACTTAAAACCTCAGTGCCACTCATACCAGCCACCCACTCTTTTTTTGGGTATTCTGGCAAAGAAGATGTTATTGCTACCACAGACCTGTCTTTTAGTCACTCCCTCACCACCCAAGAAGTCCAAGATCCCTTTTCCAAAATCCTACTTGAGGTTTTGCAATGTATCATGAGACGTCAGGTAGTCAGTCCAAATGGAAGTACAGCATCTTGGGACAGACTGTAGACTCCCTGGATAAATATCATAGCTACTCAGAAAATCTCATGTCATCCCTTCAGCAGTTCAGCTTAAGCTAAACATCTGGCAAGGTATCAAAGAGTTACGTCACTGGAGCAGAAGACAGTCTGTGGACCTGGAAGAGCAAAATGATGGACAAGGTGTTGAAGAAAGGGAGATTAAATCCCCTGTTACAAAACGCAAGGTTAAAGAGCAGAAGGTGTTTGTGGATAGAAGAATGGTAAGGGAGAGAGGGAGATTCTCCTTATGATGAAGACAGATTTCCAGTAATTGATGGGATTTCCTAAGGGTTACATGAATGCAGACAACAATCATAAATCTCTACTGCTGCACACACTTACAGTAACAGCTCTTCCCTTGTTTTAGCTGTGTTTAGAAGAGTTTAGAGCAAAGCAGGCACATGGACAATAAAGTAAATAAAAGGACACAGAAAGATGCTTAGTAAACATCAGCTTGAAAGAGAACAGTAGACAACATGGCATTGAAAATATTTCTTAGACAACGTTCATAAAGTAAATGGCAGGAAACAGGAAGGTAAATTTAAGTCCAGTTAAATGATAGAAAAGTTTCAATTTGGAAACTAACAGCTAGCAGATTTTATGTTCTCATTTCAGAAAATCTTAATTCCAAACTATATGATCATTATTGAAATTTAGCTAGATTACAGGGATAGACAAGTTCCAGACACCTTGTTATATTAAACATCTGTACATACACTTTGGTAGTTGGCGTACACAATCAATTCTGTAATTAAGTCTTAAAAGATACATATCCAATTATATTACCTTTACATTGTTTAAATGCTGTATAATTATAACAAACAAGTGTAGCTAATACGTTTATTTGTACCCAGTATTCCATGATTAAATCTAAAGAAATGTGCTTGCAATAGACTTTCTTATTTAGCATAGGGGAACCATGTTCACAGATCTGAATTAAATACCAATTTGTTAAATTCTTGGAAGTGAAAAACAAAGTGCTATGACTATCAGAGCCACACACAATGAAATGCAGTAAATTCATAACTACAAAGGATGACACTAGAACCATAAGAAACAGCATATTTTTCTTCTATAGTTTAGGTGAAAAATGTCTTCTCCTGTTCTTGCCTCCCTCTGCCCGCCCCCCCCCCCAGCATCCAGGTGGTAATTCATTTCTTATTTATACTTCGCATGAGCCACTACTACAGAGAAAGTAACAACATTTCCCTCTCCTCTCTGTGGAGCTCCAACATGTTCACCCCGTTGGGCTCCCATGAATTAAAAGGCACCCAGGAACCAATTTCCAGGTGCTGGGTGCTCCTGGTGTGTCCCTCATCTCCACTGCTAGTACATCCCAGCCGTCAGCTGTCCTCCAGAAGCTCCAGAAGCATGAATACCAAGCTCAGCACTGGGAAACATCAGCAGGAAGGAAATGCCACGAGAAAGCCTTCTCCAAATAAATTCCTTTTGTGAATAATGTTGCCTCACCAGTTAAGGATGAATTACCAGATTTAAAGATGACATCAGGAAGGAATGGAAAAGACTTGAAAAATACCATTTAATGTGCTTAAATTTCTGCACTTGCAGCCAAGTAAAACTAGTTTTACGTGCTAACAGAAGAGCTTTGATCAGGTGTTCGATTCCCAGGTGCTTCAGTGCTGTGCTCTACCAAGAGTAGTGCAACCCCCTTCACCCTACTTTAATCCCGTTGAGGGGAAAAATAATTTTCCAAAGCATCAGATATCTGTGCCTCTAAATTACCTTTCAGGTGACATACTGGCTGAATGTGCCAGAAGCTAGTTACCTACCAATTAGCAAGCCAGATTATAACACACAGACCTTGTCGCTGTTCTTCCGTTGTCTGTAGTTTCTCTGTGTGGAGAATTTATTTGTTGAGTCGTTTGTGAAACAGTATCACAGAACCACATCACTGAGCAAAGAGTCTTCTGATTAACATTATACTTTATCTTACTGCAGCTGAGCCTCTTATCTCTTCTTCTAGTATGTAACATGCTTACCATAGCCAATACAAATCCTGAATTTTCTTAATCATTGCAGTAACTGAGTTTGTTAGTTTTCTTCTACTATTTTTTATTTGTTGACATGCCAAATATTGCAGTTTTATATTATGTTAATTTCGCTGAAGATAATATATTAACTCATTACACAATGCATAGGAAGCTCAAATTAGTATATAAATTTCTTTCAAATATGATAGATGAGATTGATTGCAGAGATGGCTCTGAGACTCTAGAAAGCAATCCAACACAAACTCCTTAAAACAGGCCACAAGAAACAACTAATCAAGCGCATTTTGCAGAAAGCAGAGAGAAGTCCTTGCTCCACAGATATTATTTAAGATCTCAGTTTGTAAAGCACTCAGAGATAGCCGAAGCACATACGTAAGACCATTATCTAACTGAGGTCTAAACGAACAAAACAAGAATGACATAAAAATATACAAATATCTATAAATAAAAATTTACCTCAATCTATGAAGCAAAAAGCGATACAGCGCTCAGTATCACGACTTGTAAACTGCAATCACCTGGCCACCAGAGGAAGCAGCATCTCATCCTTCCCCAGCCTTTAGGCAATCCAAATTAGCACAATCCTTCTTGCTGCTCAAGATTCATAACTTCAAATTCTGTCTTAAGGCCTTTTCTTACAAAGCCGCAAATGGCTTATGGTCCTTTAGTTGTTTGAATTTTTGTTTTTTCCAACTGGAGGAAGGGAAGGTTATTTCTTACCATGAAATATGTTAGTGGTATCATTCTTTATACAATAAAAGAGTCATTGGAGCATTTATTAACCACCTTGTTAAGCCAACCAACCCACACCCTTCAGCTAATATCCCCAACAATCAGACACAGGCTAATTTGGAATATAATTTCCCTCTATACTGAAATTGTTTCACTTTGCATAGAGTATTTGGGGCAACAAAGAGATTGGTAATGTTGAACGGGCACATATGAAGAGTGCAGGAGATTTTACTTCAGCAGTCCAGAAACTTCATCATTAAGGAAACAGTCAGAATCAGAGCTGAAGTCAAAGCCATGTGAAACACATCAATAATACATTTCAGGAGAAAAAAGTAACCAACCCTCATCTATCTTTCTGTCTTACTGACATTAGTAGATTAAGAAGGCTGGCAAAGTAAGCTTCTACAGGAAAAAGAACCAAACAAAAAAAACCAAAAAAAAACCAACAAAAAACAACAACAAAAAAAACCCCACAAAAACCAAAAACCACAAAAAACAACCAAAACCAAAATCTCATAAGGCAAGGTAAAAGGAAAACAGAAGTCTAAGTGACTTTTATCCACTATTGTGGATAAAGAAATAGTCCTAATTTTAAAGGCCACGAGGAATTTGAAATTACTTTGAAGAAGAGAAGAAATAAATTGACATGTTGCTTGAATCCTAGTGGGAAAAGAGAGGGGGCTCTTTGTGAAGTTAGCCTAATACAATTTGTGCAGCTTAAGATAGGAAACAAGTAGAAAACTTCTGGACAAAACAAAGGAAAAACAGATACGGATTTCAGCAACCATACAACATAACAAGAACATTATGAGCTCATTGGACAATGACCTAGAACAATTAAAAGATGACAAGTTCTCTGTGACAGTCCCTCAACTGCCAGGGAATTAATAGGAAGAACAAAAAGTCACACTTTCACACATTGGAACTAACCCTTCTAGACAACCATCTTAGAACAAATCTATTAACTTTTCAGTTGCTTTCTTGTGTTCATTACTAAAATTACACAATTTACCTTTAGAAATAAAATTGCTCATAAATTATCTACATACAATTTGAGAATTTATTTGCCAATTAGCAAAGCAAATTCCTTATGTTATCTTCAACTTTATATATACTTGAGATAAAGCATGGCTTATTGATAGTATGTACTATGCATACAAAAATAAAATCATTAAAATAATATAGAATGGAAAACAAGATGAAAGACACAATGTGATTCTATTTTCCTTTGGAAATATCTACTGGAAATTAAAATACCTTAACCACTTCTATAATTTAGTATCCACAAAAATATTTCAATGTTGTGTTAAGGTCTCAAATCTGTTATTAATATATTCTTTTCATATCACAAAACCACAGATTTGGGCCTCATAGGTGATGAAAGCACTACCTAGGACTATATGTCTGAATACAAATGATATCAGGGGAATTACTACTTATTAAATGAATCAGAAAAATACATTGTTAAATTTTTCAACCTCTGAATAAGAATAATATAAATATCCTGCAACATTGCTAAGGATTTCAAGAGGCTTTCAACCAAAAGCTTTCAAAAGAAATTCAAGGAGTCAATGTCATTTCACCAGACTAACAAAATGCATGCAGTTTAACATCAAAACTACACAGAACCATGCTGATTAATTGGAAACCTTATACTGTCCCAAGTTTTTCTTCAAAGGGAAGCCATCATCCACAATTACAGCTTTGTTGTTTGTTTTAAATCTATGCTAAACTCTTCGTTTTCAAAGAAAGATGGTCTGAAGTTCATGAGCTGAGTTGTATCTGAATATAGCAGTGTCAAGATACAGCTGCGATCAGGAGGAAAAAAAACAACCCCTAAGCCTTATTTGCAACACCTTCAACCCTTATCAGAGCCCTGCCTTGTCCCCTTTCTGAGCTGCGAGACCAGCACAAACAGCAGAAAACTCGACATTGGTCTGGCTGCCAAACAGCCCTCTGAGGCTGCTGACCATGGCAATGGCTTGGTTCTGCCTTGTTTTGGCCCAGCTTCAACTACACCTGGACCCATCAGAGACTTTTAGCATTACCCACACCTTGCTGTTCTTCCTGGAGATTGTCTGCACTTACAGCAGGGAAAGTCTTTAAATACCCGATTAAAGTGGCTTCTCACTGCTTTGCATTGCCAGAGCTGGGTGAAGTCAGGGAAATGAGGCTAACTGTGGAATACAGACCTATATGTACTGAAAAAAATAACTCATATCTGAAAAAGTTAGAAAAATATTCTTCTCTGACATCTCTCTAGAACTTTGTCACAAGTACTTCTGCAGAGGAGAACAACAAGTTAAAAAGCATCAGACACTACTGGTAATTGGCTATTCCTAAGATAAAGTAGAGGAGCCTCTCAAAAAGAGTTATCAAGGTTTCACATATGTTTGCATTATGTTTGTTCATTCATGTAAATTAAGTAGTCATTAATTGCACTCTTCTGTACTGCCGTAAAGAAAAAAAGCTATTGCTTGCCTTGCTATCATTGTAACACATTATCAGTTTCCACTAAGAAACCCACAGTTGGATCAGTTTTCCAGTACGACAAGTTTTGCAGTTTTCCACAGGTTTACGGACCACCACTAGAAGTTTTTCAAACAGCTTTTTTTTTCAAGAAAATATGAATAATTACACTATGACATAACTTTTTTTTTGAAAATCAGATGATAGCCATTTCTAAAGACCTTGTGAAGACTTTAAATATATAGCCATGTAAGGCTTATACATGCTTTTCCTAAAATTCTTCTAGGAGTTAAACGTAGAAAAGAATGAAAAGGAGATACCAAAAGAAACAAAAGACTATAGAACTGTAACAGTAGGTTGGATGTATAGTCCCATCAATTTATGCTAAACAGTGAAACTGTCAAAGGGGAAGACTTCATATAAAAGGTCAGGCTTTATTTCTGTTATTCACTTTTTTCCCCTCATGCTTTCAATAAATTGCTTAGCTTTATAAAAAAAAAAAAAAAGGCTGTGTTAATGTAACAGCCATATGTTATACTGTTAAAGAGGTTAGCCTAGCTTTCACAGATTCTTGAGTTCAGCTACAGCTTGCTTACATCTGGTCTTTGTCTAGATTTATTAATAGCATGGCAAGAAATCTAAATTATGCAGCAGTGTCACAGAGATCATGCAGCATGCATTCACTCCAAACTAAAGTACAATATTCAGGAGTTTAAACATTTTAATGGGCTTCTTTAAAATAAAACTGGACAATGCACCAGAATGTACATTTGAGAACAATTGTGCTTTGAAAGGCTGATGAATTAGATGATCTAACCAGTATTTTCCATGATCCATTTAATTTTCTGTTATCTCGTTGTTCCAATTCAGTATCCAGGCAGTACTTGGGGATCCTCTTTTAGACTCACCATCCCAGAGGCTTTGATGTGCAGACTCCTAGTGGTTCAAAAAGCCATGTGGGAAATGTAGAGCATTCCACTCTTTGCCCTTCCCACCACTGCACCTGCAGGGCTCAGGCAGTGCCAAACTGCAGGCTCTGCAAGAGGACTCCTCTATCCAAGCACAGTGCAGCCCACATATAGGTGCTGCTCAGTGAGACAGGAAGATTTCCAACTTCCTTTTCCTTTTCTCTCCAGAACTTATAAGCACAGGAGATGATATTTCCTGTTCCATCTCTTTGGACATTTTCTGCAGTAACAGATGAACAAGGGCTGGCAGCACTTGGTATGTAACATGGCTGCCACTACGTCCCATCCCCAATGGCTTGATGGCTCACACACTCCCCCTGCACAGACTCTGACCCTAGGAGTGACTCTTTCCTTGTTCCTCCAGAGATTAGCTGTCCTGTTATGGGAGAAACCATGGTTAAAAATATTCCCCTAGACAGATATGCCATGGGACCCCAATGGCATGTTCAAAGCTTTTTCCACACACAGAAGGACTTGATAGCCATGTTCCCATAGCCTGCTGAAAAACAGTTCAAGCATGCCACTTGGTGACTTCATGCTTGGTACCCACACAGGCAATCACAACCCTGACTGCAGCTCTGTCTTAAAGCATCTGAACTGTGCTTCAGAAAAGGCAAACTTGGGCTCGATGTTGGTAGACTGTACCATAACGACTCATCCAGACTAGATGATCAAGAGACTGGATTCATTTTGGCTTCTCCAAAATGCTCAACCTGAATCCAGAGCAGCAAAAACAGAAAAAAAGGAGGATTAAAAGTGAGTTTGCATTTAGGAATAGGCTTGGACTTGCATTTCACTGGCAGCAAAGACATTCTTAATTTCTCCCAGCAACAGACACTAACAGACATTTGTATCAAAAGCTTCATCACAGCTTTGCATTACGTCAACTTACCAGCACTAAGTCATCCATACAAAAGCAGATCTCTAACAACAAAGTTAAACCTAGTATAAGCATCCCATTTCCAAACTTCTAAGCAGCAGGGGTGGCTTATATGTAAGGGCTCATATTTTATTTTTCAGCATGCTTGGTGCTTTAGCCAGGATGCCTGGAAAGTACTTGAACCACAAGTAAAAGGTTAAAGGGGAGAGTTTTCAGAATCAAGAATCTAGATGCTACAGCTATGGGAACACCACCAGAACAATAGGCAGACATAGAAAGGCGTGTAATAGCTCCAGCAGGGAACCAAACTGCCTGGCGGAAGGATCTAGTGGCCATCAGATAATCCTTCCAGACCTTGTATTTTTATTCCCATTATAGTATGCATGGGAACTTGTAATGCAGCACCTTGCCTCTGACATCTTTTCTGTGGCTGGATGACAACTTTATTAAAAATATTGCCCCAGTGATTTCCACAACTATCCATACAAGCTCCTCATAATAAAAAAAGAAAAAAATAGAATCTCTTAAACTCTACTAGGTAACTTTTTACAGTGCCATCATGGAACAGACAGTATCAAATATTATATTACTGTTTTTATCTGTGTGCATTATACATAGCTCTTATATGTAGGTAAAAATCAAGATTAAACAGTCTGGATTTCACATTACTTGAATTCAAGATGAGAGAAAAGCCAGCATTTTCTGAAGTTCTGTAGACCATGGAGGGGTTCTCTTACGGGAGAAGGAAGTAGTGTACTCTTCCTTCCAGCTATAGGGCACAGCATGGGATGGAAGAGCAATGGTGCAGGGCCAAACAGCAGAGAAAATTAAGTACAAAAAAAACCCAGCTGAGCTGGCATTTAGTTTTCTTCTGTGAAGCACCTAGAACAGTTTCATGCCAATAACCCGTGTTCATCCTAATACATTTAATGTACATGTCATTTTTCAGTTGGAAAATACCATGGAAATCATCAAAACCCAGCCAAATGCTCTTCTTTGATTTACCTCTAATTCCCAGTGGTAACAGTTACCCTATTTTCATTCTTGATGATTGCTCCAGGCTTGATGAAATGGCAATAAGTTGTAATTGTAATATATTTACACTGAGTGTCAGTTGTCAGTCAAGAGAATCAGTCTGTAATTAAGATCACAGTCTGCTAGAACCAAGTGGGAGTTGTTCATTAGTTCAGATGCACACAATAATAGGGGTGATCAACGGACAAGCCAAACTTACATAAAGGTAAACAGTTTGACTTCACTGGAGATTCTCTGTGGTTCTGGAAGAGCTTAATATTCTCTGTTTACAGACATCCATGTTTTTTCGTTTGATCTTCCAACTATAAAAGCAAACTGTGGCTGCATATTTTCCTTCAAATGCGGAGATCATTAAAATAAGCAACTTTAGGCAAACCAAAAGCAAACCTTAACAAAACATAAAAGAAAGGTGGCTTCACTTCTCCGCCACCCCCCCTTCTAAAACTGTATCTTCAAACATTATTAATGTCAGCAAGTTAAATGAAAATGTAATGCTGGAAATATTTTTATTATAGAGTTTCAAAGTTAAACATGCAAGAAAGAAGTTGATGCTCCATCATCCTGAGAATTCACATAAAAACAAAGAAAATATCTTGATGCAAAGCTAATGTGGAAAAAGTGGCAATGACTTCTTAATGTTACGTACCTTGCTCAGAAGGGAGAGGCTGAAGATGTTCTGAAGGAGGGGAATTATCAGAAAGTCATCTCCACAACTGGAGACTCTCTCCCTACTCCTTTGTTTTTTAAGTAGGGGATGTATAAGTCCCAATTTTAAGTGCCATAATCTCCTAAAAGAAGAAAAATCTTGACATCCCAGAAATCTCAGATATATCAGGCCTAGGGTTCCTCCAGTGTGAAGGTTTCAGTGCACAGGCAATGGGCACTGTATCTGGAGCCACTATCAGCAGCAGGAAAGCAGTTACAGAAAAGAACACATGTATGAAGCATTTATCAATGCTATTGTGCCTCTGTCTGACAGAAGATGAGGTATAGTGCCACAGAAATTCTGTAAATGAAGCCCTAACATTATTTTTCAATAATAGTATTCTCTCAAATGCCCAATAAAAAAAAAAAGCAGAGATTTAAATAAAATTAATACATGCACAATTAAATCCACCTAATTTGACAGCAAATTCCTTATGCATATAGCTAATGAAAACCACTGTAAGAAGACCAAAGAAAAAAAAATATAATCAGTGACTACCCACAGATGTAACAAGTGTATTGAGGCATCTTCTGTACCTTTACATCTAGGTCTTCTGCACATAGATCAATAACAAAAACTGGATGCATCTTTTTAATACATTTGTTTTATCTGTGAATACTCATTGATTTTGTTACTTCAGTCAAAAAAAAAAACAAAAACCCAAACAACAACAAAAAAAAACCACAAAACCAAAACGTGTTTTGAGTCAGGATATTCTGAAAGCCTTTCCAAGCAGATGGCATGAAATTATCCATGAATCTGAGTCTTTGACCCAACATTACTACCAGGTACTCATCTGATTTCATGTAGTCTCATTTCCAAAGAGTCATTCCTTGGAGGTAAGTAGACATCCAAGCCTGAAGAATTGCTCTTAGACGATCAATAGGAAAATAGTCAACTACTCACAAATATTAAATGACCTAATAAACTTCTCAGAAAAAACCCACCAGGGGTAGGCATGTATAGGTTTTCAGGAATTCCCTCACTCAGACACTTCACATTTAACTAGTATAATTTAAACTTGGCATTCTGTATCTCAGCATGGGGACAGGCTTACAGCCCCAATTCCTAGAAGCCATTAAATCTACAGGATGTGGGAATACATTTTAAATTATACAACCCTATTAATATTATTGGAAAACAGCCTTTAACTACCACTGGTCCAGTCCCCAGCAACAACAAAAAAATCAGTAATCAGATAAGAGCACTGCATAGGAGCTATTTATTCTCTCCCTATTGCAAATTGTTAAACCCCACGCCCCCACCCCCCTTTCCTAAAAGGCAACTTTTGCTGTTGTGAAGATTTCCAATGATGCTTTCCAGGATGACTTCCCACAGCTATTCCCAGATCCTGTTTCAATGGCAAACCAATTCTCATAGAATATGGTTCTCCTGAGTAATAGCAATTGTTAAGGAGTTTTGTCTGTTCTGGTTCCCTCTGATGTTAACAACATCCTCTCTTTCCCTAGATTTAGATAGGTAAGACATAGCAACAATCCTTTTCTATCATCCTACACTCAGAGTACTTTTGCACACTAGTTCCTCGCCCCTAAACAAACATAAAATTCTGTTACATCTATTTTAAGGGCCCTGAATGAGACCGCAAATGAGATCTGCCTTGTTCTGAAATTCAGAAAGCAGCGTGTAAGCCATCTAGAGAAGGCTTAGCTGCTAAGGGACTGACAACATACATCTTTCCTGGGAGACTGTACCCCTCAGCCCTACCCTACCTCCTGAGACTGTCATCTGCTGAACAGCTTTCAGTCTTATTTCAAAGAACAGGCAAACCCCATCATTGCTTTGTAGCTTAAATAGCTGCGCAGTCAGCAAAATCATCATTCAGGTCTATCTCCCTCTTGCACAAAGCTGGTATTTTGCTTTTCGCATTTTTGACTACTGGAAATATCTTAAAATGCAAAGTTGTAGCAACACGGAGGTGGGCAGAGGGTCTAGGGATTTTGAACCACTGTCCCCCTTAGTCATAATATAGTGCCTTTCCTCTTTTGATATTGCCCCTTGACTTCAATTGTTTTCTCCTTGTCCAAGTTCATGCCAATATCTAGTGTGTATATATACATCATTATCTTAACTTAGCAACATTTTCCTCTCTTGCTCTTTTCCCCGTGTATCTCCATGAAAGCAAGCTTTCTGGCAATATTTTTCAGAGGCAAGCAGTGCTACTGCTACGATTCTATGATTCTATTTCAGTGTCTCAGTGCTTCATTCATACTGGAGTTAATTACACTGTAGGCACCCTTGTGATGTCTCTCTTTACAGGCGAAACAAACTAGGGCACCAAGAGCAAAGAGGGTAAGACTTTTAAGAACTAATTCAATGCCAAAATCCTAAGATTTCAATGCTTGCTGCTTCTTTGAAGAACCTGCTTTGATAGATTTACACAAACAATGTACAGGGCAAAAATGGAAATTAAACCATGAGCCCTGTTTCCCCTAGTGACACAACATCCTCATTCCCCATTGCCTGGGGAGTAGTATAAATCCATGAAACATGCAAAACCTTCAGTTATGTTAGAAGACAGTGACTTTCAGAGCAAGCTATGTATTAAACCACATTTTAACAGTTGACTGAGGTGCTTTCTTCACAAACAACCCCGTGGCAGAAATGTCTCCTAGCCATGAATTTCCTACAGTTGGAAAAACCCAGACAGCACTCTTGCCTTTTAGATATAACATACTGGAAAGGAATGGTAAAAAGTACACCAGCAGAACTCAAGTAAAGGAACTATGAACAGTTCTGACATACTATTTCCAAAGACTTCTATAGGGAGTTAAATGCAATGTTTAGGACACAGATGTTACCTCCAACTCTTACTCCTTACTACATAGGTTTATGCAGGGTGTTTGGTAGAGAAAACTGAGCATACCTGAAAACACTTATTCCACTAACCACTAAATTGCAGACATACTTGAGAAATGTAATTTTAAGTCTTTTATTTGCCCTGGGCTCTATAGAACTAATTTAACTTCCTCCACCCCACCTAATAGTTTCAGCCCTCTTGTCTTGTGTTTAACTATTTATTGCCAGGACAACATAAGTATTATTGCCATTTTCACAAACAAAAGAAATATAAAAAAAAAAAAAAAGAGAAAAGTAAAATTAAATAATTGCAAGACTTAATGGGGTCACTTTACAGCAAAGACTGAAGGCATGCAAAGACACTACTTACAAGACCCAAATTCAATGGAGACAGAAGAAAAAAAGCCCAGATAAAAATACATTAGTCACACTTGAAGCAGGGCCATGAGAAGTTCTGGTGTTATTTTTCTTTGCTCAAAGCTGGCAAATACCTCATGCAAATAGCCAGACACTTTTATTTTTCTCAATTAGGGTCTACCCAGACAACATTCAAATATCACACCTGTTCTAAATTTCGACCTCATTCAGAGTAAGCTGAGACCTCCCTCTTTTTCAGTGGAAAAGTTGATAAGTCCTTTTGGATCAAATGTTTGTGAGCAACTTGCTATTAACAACAGAAAGAATGCCTTTGCTCTGAAATATCTGTCTATGTTTTCACCATCACTCAAATTTTTAAAATCTGCAGTAATATTTTTGCATGCTGGTATCAACTGCAAGCTCTCAACACAGAGCCTGGTCAAAAAAAGTAAGATGTTTCAGGACACCCACCTGGCAGAATGTCTGAACCAGGGTGTAGACTGAGAGAGGGGTAAATTAAGTAGGTCTGCCCAAAGTGAAATAACTCATGCTTATGTTCTTCTCGCCATATTACTGCAGTTCTATAAATCCCACTGGTGAAGTACAAGGAGTTCAACAGGGATCTCAGGAGACCTTTGTTGGTTTGATTTTGATGTGTTTGGACAGTTTGTATAAAGGTTGTTCTTGTTCAATTGGTTTATTTTCCCTACTTAAAAAACCTTCTTTGAAAGCATTATTCTAGTTCTTTTGTAGCAGTTTTCAGGCTTTTGAACCAGAGAAGGCAATATAAATTGTTTGAAATATTCAAGTCTTATAGGTATCAACATTTGCATATCTGTAATCAATCAGTTAGCCATCTCTCTTCTATTAAACACTCCACTGAGATCAGTAAAGATATTCTCAGCTTGCTTCAATATAACTTTAGAGATAAAACGCAGTGAACATCCCCCTCTTCAGGAAAAAGATATTTTACTGAGATCTCTATTATAAGTATTTATAAAAACCTCCCCAGCTCAGTAACCAGCTATGCTGGCAGTCTCTTGAGTCACTAGTGCTAAAGAGAACAGAACTATTAAGTTAAGAATATTAGACATTTACTTGTATTAAAATATTTTGCTGGTGGGAATTTCAGAAGCCTGATGTCAATTTACCTTGCGTGTTTATGCTACTATTTCATCTCTGGAATAGTTTATTATTGAGGATAAATGTTTGCAGGACAGAGCTTTTTTCAAAGTAACAAATTACAGTTCTTCTGGTTGTTTACACTGGAAGGTCAAGACCGAACCCTCTGTTTGGAAAAAGAGACATACTAACGATGACTATGTTTCTGAAGTACCTACATTTTTGGCACTCCATCCATATCTTGGGAGGTAATCCCCAGAAAACATTGCATTTAGTAATCCCTATAACTCCTCCACCCAATACATTGAAGACTATTCTGTTGAACAAAAAACCCCAATGAGTCAGGGATGATATAAATACAAACACAGCAAGAGACAAAACTGAATCATGAGAAAGAATAGACACGCCAGTAACGTCAGCCTAGAGCTACATTTAAAAAAAACACACACACTGAAGATCCCAACTTGTCTTATGACTTGGGTCATCAAGTCCGGTCTAGACAATCGCACGCAACTCAAACTAAGCGCACACAGTCTAGCCTAAAATTAATAGCTTTCATAGAAAAATCTTCCAATTTGTATTTTTAATTCACTTATGCACAAGACAATTTGCTTTCTTATGAAAAAAAGTATTTTTATCTTCAATTCCAAGAATTCATGTTTTCTTTCAGCCACTGCTTGCCATGGCAAGCAAATAAAGCTCTCTAGTTGTCAAAAACTGACTTTCCATTTCTTCTAATATTCCTCTTGCCTGTTGCCGTATGTCTTTTAATTCACAGACACAGGTGGCCTGAATTATATGTGGTACTGCAATATACACAGTCTTGAAGGTCAAGACTCCTGGATTTGGGGGGTTATAATCACTCCATTTCTGCTGGAAATACTGCACTTCACAAGTTCAGATGCTGTTTACTCTTTCAATAACCTCGTCGTATATATTACTTTTAACTTTCAGAAATAGTCTTTACATCCATGATATGCAATCTCTATTAATGGGTCTCTAAAGAGTCTAGCTCCCAAAACCAGCCAGGTCTTTCTGTAGGCTATTTTGTTCTTCCTTCACATTTTAAGCTCCTCAAAGCTACTAAGCAAAAACACACAGCAAACAAATAAAAAACAAAACACCAAAAAAAAATAACCCCAAAGCAAACCAGGAACAAATTATGCTTAAAGCTGATTGCGGGAAGAGTTCAAAGAAAGGATTTCCTTCCCTCTCAAAATCAGCTTTTGAAGGGGTGTGGAAGAGTAAAGCAGTGCTACTGTTGAGAGCAGAGTAAAACTTGAATAATTTAGGGCAGACACTGAAGTTGTAACTGATGATGTACATGAACCCTTTCAATTTGTGAGACTTCTGAAAAATTCTGGGAACCTGGACTTGAGACTTCGTTTACCCAAGATTTCCCTTCACCATACCCTCACATTAAGTTACAATAACTTTCTTACTAGGAACGGAGACAATATTTCCATCTGAGTTTTAACGATACTCCGATCAATCTCTATTCCATCAGCTCTTCATGCTTGTTCTATTAATCCTCTTGATATCACTATACTTATACAACTAAACGATATTTTGGAGCCGATTCCATTTTCTTTCTCAAGACATGAAACAGCCTAGCTACTGGGACTCTTTCAGTCACAAGATTTGAAGACCTTTTTGGGTCTTCTAGCACATGAGGCAATAGTTTTATACCATCCCATTAATAAATCTACCCAGCACCCAAGATCTAACTTTTCTAAGCCTGTTAATCCCTTTGTTAACTTCTTGCGGAGTCCTGAGTTACTGTTTCTAATATCCCTATTGAAATGTTTATTCACCAATCTTAATAGTGGCTTTCTCCCTACTTGCTATTGATGTTTGTGTTCCTAGGCTCCTCAACCAGTTGAGAAGACTTCAAGAAAAAAAAATAATCTTTCTTTTACTTAAACTAGTTACTCATTTGTTTCAGTGAATCCTTACACTAAAATCAAAGTGAATCACCTACGAATGTCTTAGTTACGTTCTACAATCTGCTCTTCCATGCTGTCCTCTCTACTTGAAACAATCAACTATAACTTTTGACTCTATGACTATCCATTGAAAGAATGTTTAAAACTTGGCTTTCAAATTAGCACCATTATGTTTTGCGGAGTTGAAGAAACATGGGGGACAGCAACATCTCTTGATTAAATGCAACTATGAAACACACTTTTTTCTCCTCAAAATTCTTTCGCTGCTGCTTAGTAGGCATCCAGAGGTCAGGCTGGAAATGCTGATGCTTCATGGCCAGAATACTTTTGATTTCATCCATAGAAGAGCAGAAACTGGAAAGCTATACAAAATGTATGCTTTTCATGTTTAAATGCTGCAGTATGCTTCTCAAAATATTTAAACAAGTAGGGAAATAAATCTCTGAAGTGGAAAGCTAATAAACATTCACATATGCATTTTGCTCATCTCTGAATGCGGTGGTAGTTAAGTTATTCCCTTATTTATGCAGTGGGACAAAGATCAGGAAAGATCATCAAGTGAAAACTATTTGGCTGTCTGTTAACTTTCTTTACTCCTGGTTGTTTAACATTTATTTTTAAAGTTATAACAAATGGTTCCTTTCTGTTTGGTAGGAAAGTAGGATGACAGATTGTGGGAAGGAAAGTGTGAGCTGTATGGAAAGAAAACAAGAGCAAGAAAACGAGGGTGACTGATCCAACAAATCTGTTAATAGCAAGTGGAGAGCAGAAAATGAAAAATGCCCTTTTCTAGCCCACTCCTCCATGTCACAGTAGTCAAGTCCTATGCAGAACTTAATTCCAAGGAAGTATTAACACAGCAGTGACTCTCCTCACCACAGGAGAGAAAGTTGAATTTATATCATATCATTTTAACGATTTAAAACATTCATGTAACATGAATGAAACATTGAAAATTAGTTTAGGAGGAGAAAATAATCTTCTTTTCCTGAAGTTAGGTATAAGAGTACTGCAGGAATCAAAGCAAGACTCTCAGGCTATGCCATACCTAAATAAAAAGTAATCTACCTGACTCTTTTATCATCACTGGGACTTGAGGAGGTGACACGCAACCCTTGCTGAAAAATAACTTCAACAAATCTCGTGCATCTCAAAGAGACACCACACCAGAGTAAGAACAAAATTACAGTGCAATCTTTGGGGAAAATTATTTAAAGAGTTTCAGTTTATACCAGTTTATCACTAATTTTTTTCCTTCATCTTTTTCCCGAAGAAGATTGCCAGGTTGTAGAGCAATAACACCTCTTAGGATTGAAAAACAACGCAGCATCTCCTTATCCCTTTCTCTTTTACACAAATCCTTTAAACTTCCTGCTGCCTTCAACTTCTTTAAGACTGAAGAAGTCAAAATCTTTTCAGATCCAGTACGCCAGTAAAATTACATGATAGCAGTGAAATTACACCTGTAAACAACTAGTAGAGTGGTTATAGCTAAAAAGGACAGAGAATAAATAAAACTATAGACATATAAGCCTGACTTCAACAGTGTTCAAGATTTAAAAATCAAGGAACGAATACACTCAAGACAGAAAACTAGTTTTAAAATTTCATCAAATTCATTGGTCTAATAAAAATAGGCAGTGTAAGACAGATCTTTCTTTGCTAAGCTAGTTGTTTCTCCAGATAATAAAAGCACATCACAGGCCAAGTTCATAGATGAAAAGCAGGGAATATTGCAGAAATTGAAAAGTACATCAAGAAATGGCTAAAATGGAGATGTCACTTAGCTATACTGATAAATAATCTTGGTTTAAAGAAAAAAAAAAAAAGAAAATGATTTTTTTCAAGGTCTGACACACCTATTTCATATTTATTGTCATGTATCAGTTTGTTAAAAAACAAGAACTTCCTAATGAATGAAAACTGGAAAGAATTACCCATTGGTATGTCAGCACAAAAGAGGGGAAAAGAGCAGTTCAAGACCCTGAGAGTATGATGCTAGAAATAGGATGAAAGTAACTGGTACTGTGAGGTCAGTAATTTAGGGAAAATGTTAAAAAAAAAAATAACAAGGAAAAAATAATCAGTAGGCTGGGAGTCAACCATCTGGAAAAGCATCATTTGAGATCCTGAAGTTCTATTGAAGTAAAAAAGACAAAATTAAGAGAACCACATGGCAGTCAAGATATTGGTTCCCCAATTGTATTGGAAAAGGTGTGTTCACACAAAACACCTGATCTGAACAAGCCACCACAGTGTTTCAATTAAACTAAAATCAGGCAAGCAAACTAACAGAAAGATGAACTTTAAGGTCCCTTCCAACTCTAACCATTCTATGATTCTATGAAAAGAAGAGGTCAATGATGCTTTGCCAAAGAGAAGACTGACACCGCTACCATAGTTAATATGACAAACATCTTTATTCTCTCCTTTCACAGTCCCCTTTCCTCATAAGCAACTTACAGCTTCTTATCAGCCTTTAAAATTTAATAAAGCCAGAGATTTAAGAGCTTGAAGGTCAGGATAGGAAGCTGTTCCTACATTCTACTCAACTATTTCTGCAATGCTACTGAGTTCACCTCATACAAGGATGAGTGTCTACGCCACTTCCATCCTCGCACATAATGGTTTCTCCCTATCAAGCCTATTATAGTGAAATAAGAATGTGCTTACCTAGCAAACAAATTGCAGTCCTTTTTTCCCCTGCAACTAAAATTAAATAGACTTTTAAATGCATTTTTCCCCACCTGAAGTTCCTGACTTTTTACCTGCATTTACCGCTTAGTGCTTAAAAATGACTTGTGTGGTTTTTAGATTAGATACCCAGTACCTATCCATGCTAAGCCAAATCCTGTCCTGATTTAAACCCCAGGCAACTCCAAATGAAAGAATACACCAAGTCCCTTTAAAATTGCTCCAAAATATACCTTGCTATATGGTTAGTGGCCCTTACCCCAAAACCCAAAGTACACTATAACATAACTGTGAAAATGTTTGCCTGGCATGTCCCCAGAATACACTATACTATTTTCTGTTTTTCTCCCATCAGCCTATTTCCTTCAGAGTATTTACTCCCACCCATTGAACACCACTGTCTGATACCACATTTTCTACTTTACTGCTCTGCAACTTCCGTTTGATCTGAAAAGAGATGAGGTGAAACGTTTGCTACTAAAAGATTTCTCTTAGAGTAAAATCATATGTTTCCCCTCATTGCTCATATTCATGTATGGTGCATTAAAATTGAGTCCCATAAGTCTTCATTATTCAGACATTTAATCATATGGAAAATGTGGTAATTTAATTAAAACAAGCAACATAGGTTAGATATCCCAAGGGATACAGACTGAGAAAAAATGACCTAATTCGTTGAGTTTCCATTTTGAAAATGTATTAATATTAGACCACAAGACCACAGGAAAAAAAAAAATAAAAAAATAAAAAGCTGCTCATTTGCAAAGCAGTAATCCGACGCTAGGACAATTTCGATTTAAGAAGCCAAAACTTACGCTGCTTTGTCTTGTGTCTGCAGTAACTGTTTGTCAGAACATAATGCAATCAGCAATTACTTCTGTACTGTAGTAAAGTCTAGAGTTTTATTTTGCTTTTTTTTCATATGAGACAGGAAAGATATAAAGTATTATTAGTTTAGACATCACTACTAAAGAGGGCACTTGTCAAACATTCATGAAAACCTTTCAGTCTTCTTCAATGTTAAGTGCAATGTTTAATTCTTCCCAAAACTTGTGTCACGTACCTGGCATTTTACTTCAAAATGGTTTACCAGCCCAGTACTGGGAGGAAGGGCAGCAGATGCATAAACACAGACAGTTGCCATTCTCTCTAAAGTTTGCAACACACCCACTAAGCCAACCTTTTGTTTTTACATATTATTAAATAATTGCTTTCTTTCTGACTGAACAGTCTTTTCCTTTCCCTCCCTCTCACAAATCCCTCAAACCACAACCTTAATTCTAAAACCTTTATTAATAGAGTTTGTCCAAAACACCCTTCAGGACAACTTCCATCAGACACCAGCGTCCTAGAAGACCTCAAAAGTGTATATGAAGTAGCACTATTAGATTTATTTCCCAGATTTATTTTATATAATAAAAGCAGTTACTACACGGTTGACACCTATTTATGGTACTTATGTCATCATTTTCTCTCTTGTAATTCTGCCTTGGTTTTTTTTCCCCTTTTCTTTTTTAATAAGTTTGATCCTGCTCTTTGTCTCCAAAACTCTCACAGAAATGAGCAAAAGATACAATTCGTTGCAATAGAGAGGGTGAGTTCAGTCAGAGTTACATTTTCCAACACATGGTACAAAAGACAGGAGAGTACAGGCTTGCTACTCAGCTGGCCTACGTCTGCATAGTTTCAGTGACGTTCCCATAGTTCATATGCGGTGTTGTAAAATATATCAACATATTATATACAAAAATACTTGGCTTCCCACACATTTTCTATAAACATTAAGCAATATTTTATCTTAGCTTTGTATGTCTGTTCAATACGTTACATTCCTTCTTTTCCAGCATGTTCACATTTTCCAATCTCTTCAATTCGTGCAGAGCATTCAAAGAAAATGACAGGAGACAGCAAAAAAATAAACATTACACAATACGTTCTGCATTTTTAAAAAAGCATTACAGTATATTCTTTGCTCCAGTCCTGCTACTTGGTTTTTTTACATAGCTTAGCCATCAATAATTACTTCACTTGTTAACATAAGATTGCACATCTCAATTTGCTGAGAGAAAAAAAAAAAAAATATATATATATATAATTCAACCCTACCTTTCAGCATTCATAAGGAAGGGCCTTGCCAGAGTTCTGTGACAACCCACATAGAAGCTCAAAATGTCTGGACAGCCAAAGGTAAAAAGAGTTAGAGATGGTAATCAAGTCTGCACACCTGAAACTTGTCAGGTAGCTGGGTTTTAAGGGAGCCCTTCAGCTTCAATTTAACCAGAATAGGGAAAAATAGGAGCATTTCTAAAATGCCTTTCTTTTAAGAATCTGCATATCCTTTACACAAGCTACACAATGCTGTGGTTTTAGGATCTTTCACACCACCACCCTCAAGAGAAAACAGCTAACGAACACTGAACATATGGAAGCAACACCAAACTTACAGACATATAGTACACCTAACACTGGGAAAAAACCTAGAAAGCATTTTTTCCCCTGATCCCTTCTTTGGAAGGCAAACAAAAAAAAAGACCAGCTTTTATTATTATTATTATTATACTCATTGTTATATGAAAAGCTAAATCAAAACAGCACTTTGCACCTAATTTTCTTGATGTGAAAGAGCTTTGTAGAAATATACCACTCATAGGAAAATCTGTAACTCCAGCTCTCATGCACTACCTTCTGCATCTTTGCATTTAGACCAGGAGAAGCAGTCTAAGGCTGCAGGATAATAGGCTGCAAGTAGCCTGTTCAAAGTTATATATGTTTAATTTCTCAGAGCATTTAATCATCAGATATATGGCAATAGACAGATGTGTTTTGCCTACTAGTAATCTTTAATTTAACATAGTATGAATTATTTTGGCAAGTATTCAATCCATCAAGACAGCAAACTTCCATCAGCTGGCCACACGAATGGAATTCACCTGACCTAGTGGTCATGGCTTAGAGGATCATTACATGGTATAAAAGACCACGTAACACAGGCTAACACTTATTTACACTGAGGAACTGGTGCAGAATATTGCCAAGTTTAGGCTATGTACGTTTGAGCTATGTAAGACATTCCTCTGCCTATTTCAATTCTTTATTATTTCTGGTTTAAGGGGGTTTTCCCCTCTCTGGGTCCTCATAATTTTTACGCGATGGAAAATGCTACTCCATTTGTATACTCCATTATACTGCAAGTTTCCCAATCAACTGATCATCACCTGAGAGCTATTACTCATCACTGACAACTCACGTTCAGCATGATTTGCTTTAAAGGTATGCTAAGCTTGTTGTGTGCTCATCTGGAACAAAGAGATAAATTCTCACTTTTTTCATCAGGAATACAACGTGTTTTGCCCAAGGCAAACTGCTACTCGGTAGTCAGCAAGACGAATGCCATGCACCGTAAAAGTTTTAAGTGTTACGTCCCGAGAACTTCTTAAGCTTGAGAGTGTTGAAGATGCAGCAGAGGTGGAAAATAGTACCACAAGCACCATCTCCTCATTTAAAGTATCCCATTGCCCAAATGTTATTCAATACTATTAAGCTCATCTATCAGCCCATACTTTTTATCTGCTAAACTGTAGATATTGCAAATTCATATTAAAAATATTTCAAATGGATGCAGGTAGTGAAAAGGGGGCAAAAAAGTAGAAAAAAAAGATTCAAGAGGATTCAAGAGGATTTTGATATTAGCTATATGGAATTTTTATGGTTAAATTTTAAGTAAACCTTCCTTACCCCTGATTACATCACAACCTGTCTTCTCCAAGCACTAGGGAGGTAGAAGAGGAATTATTTCACTCTCCACTGCTGGCAGAATCAAAGCTGCCAGCAGTATGGCCCACTTCCCAGCTCACAAAAGAAAAGGAAAAAAACCCCAAAACAACAACAAAACACACACCAAAAAAACAACTGAGAGAAAATAAACAAGAAAGGGAAGGGTAACATATGGTATAACGCAGGGTCAGAGACTGATCATAAGGTTATGAAAACATGAAAGCTATGATGCAGCAATCAACCATAAACCACTTCAGAAAAGCAGAATATTTTTGGAAGAACTGCATTTTCATGAGAATACACGAGGCATGCAATAAAACAGAAAATAGAAAAACTATCATATGTTGTGGCATAAAAATAACAATGAAAAAAACCCAAAAACCTAGTAGCAAGAAGTTCCTTCCTCCCTTCTCTCTCTTCCACAGAATCATATCTGCACACGTAAAGTCTTCAAAGCTCTGATTCCCTTGCTTTCTGGAAAAACACACTTGTCACAAAGTCCTCTTTATTCTCCAAGCCTAAGGCCAGACTTGTAGGTTTTTACTCTGGAGTCTGCAGTGCCAGTTCCAGAGCTGCTGCAAACTTTCATCTGATTTCATCAGCACCCATGCCCACTTTCTTTCCTATCCCTCACCATAACCCTCTGGACCCATTCCCTAGTTCTCCCTTACATCTCCACACAATGGAGCATACGCACACTGTATATATCCTGTGTACATACAGAAGGAGGAAAGCTGCACTGTAAACACAAAGACATGGTTTATACTGCTCCATCATTTAGATGACTACTGCCATCAACTTCTTCTGAGCATTCCTTTTATTCTACCACAGCAATTTTAGAGTAACGTCAATTGGCCGTCTTACTTTTCAAGTCAGTTTTTTCCAATAATCTCATCTATGCCTTCTAGTCCAGAGAATGTCTTGATCACTGTTATTGGAAGCACTTTTAAAATGTCCTGATTTCATAAGGAAATTTTCTTCCTGAAGGTAATTTCTGATTTGTTTAACATCAAGTTGGTTTGTTCATGGATTTAAAAAATACTGCACAACTACATGTTGTAATAAAATTACAGTGTGTTTTCACGTAACTAATGTAGTCTAAAGATGCAATTCAAATGCATTCTTAAAGATGTCATTTAATTTAAAATAAACAAAACTCTTTGCCTCCACAAATCAGGCTGAAATTAAAATTTCCATTTTTAAATTGAACAATTTTCAAAACTCCATCACTGAAGAATTTTTGCTGAAATCCACCATGCTGCTTGGGATGGAAAGTGATTTGGCTGCAGAGTAATGGTGCCAATTTCACCTTCAGCCAATGCTTATTTATCTTTTTACCACAATAAGAATATAAACGACCCTTTACAATGCTCTTCCTTAATGAAAGCTTTCTTTAAAGAGGCATCCAGGCATGAGTTAAAATTCTGGAAAACATAGACATGATACAATTTGAAAGGGAGGGAAGCGAGTCACCTTCAGATACTCCAGCAAGAGCATTTCAAAGGTAGCGGGTGAAATTAGTAGGGGGTAACTGGGAACCAATTTGTTACCTGCAACTCTGAAAATCAGTCTGAAACGGATCCTCTTAGAATGCTTGATGGGGAAGATGTGCACACATGCACGTGCATGCACACAGCGTACATTACTACCACTTCTTTCTCCTGAAGGCACACAACACTCCTGGTTCAAAGATTCATGTACTGCAAGGGTTCCTGGAATAACTTTTGTGAATAAATCAGTAGACCATGATCTGCATACAGGAGATCTTAAAATACAACCAGACTTAGCATAATGAGAAATAATAAAGATAATAAGTTACGACTATAATTCATCATACTGTATTACCTAAGCTTGCTAAGAGAAAAAGTAACCCAAGAGCACAGAGGAGAAAAATTGTTGTTCAAAATCAGTGCTGACCTATATCTTTAACTGGCCTGTCAACCACAGGGGATTATGTGGGGTGGGGATCCACACGAAAACTGGCTGTCTCTGCCTACACACTTTTCCATGAGCTGGTTTCATCTCATCTAGAACACTTGGGATACGGTCTGGAAAGCAAAGGCAGCTACATTTCACTTGTCAAAGTAGGAGCCATAAAAAGGAATGAATAGCACTCAAGCACGCAAAGGCTGTAGGTACAAAGTCCCTCATCACCTTTATTTTAGCCCAATCTGCTGCATAGCTTTATCATCTGGACAAAAACGGTGAGAAATCAGCAGCACAAACTAAATATTTTTAATGTCTTTATCATATCAAAATATTTCCACAGTAGTTAACTCTTCCTACAGAATTTAGAAAGGGCTTGTACATTGAAAATGATATGTTATTTTCCTGCCTGTGAATCTCACAATTTTACAAAGAGATTACATAGACTGACTGACATATTCAGCTCTTCGTAAGCCCAAGGTATTTAATTAATCAAATTAAAAGAGACAGGTTCCTACTCTTGTCAGTATATTCAGTCACTGTACCCATAATCTGCAAAATTTTTTCCATATAATTTTTTCAAATGGTATCATAATAAAGGCAAATGGCTCAGGTAACTAAAATAAGTGGCTTTTACACAGTAAACTTTGGTTGCCTAAAAGATTTTGTGGCAACAATTTGCTTTGCTTCTCCCAAATGCACCAAGTCCAGACCTTTTTTCCAGGTCTAACTGACTGTTTAGCAATAATCATGCAACTCATGTACCAATTCACCTATGACCAACACATTTGATGAGGAAGTAGTTTATAAATATGAAAAATTAGGTTTAGCTGAAATTCAAGAAGTTGTTTTTCCTTTACTGCAAACAATGTGCTGAATAGGTGATCTGAGAGTTAATCAGATTTTAAAAAGAAGCATAGCACAAACTCAGATTCAAGGTGTACTCTCTTCATTTACCCCTTTTTCCTTTCCCCAACTATAGCATCATTGTACAAGTACCTCGTGATCTGCAGACACTATTTTTTTATGGTTTGTTTTTTGTTTTTTTTAATAAGATAATGTCTGGGGACAGGTAGATTCTTTTGCAGTAAGATCTGCTACAAGCAAAATCACAGCTGGTAGTTTTATTCCTGATTTCCAGCTGGCATTTACTAAGACAGACAACACATCTAAGCCAAACAGGTAAGAATGGAAAAATTAATCATTTATGATATACACAACTTGTAAAAGCAAACATATATAGACTGTGTCCAAGACATGCAGATCAACGAAGTACAGTATCTTTCCAGAAATAAAACACTGTGCTTTAACATTAACCTGCTTCACTGCTGTATGGTCATTAAGTATTGTATCTCCCTGTTTAGAAAAGCTGACTATATGCCAGCTGCACTGATGTCTTCTAAGTACAGAGCACCGGCACATTTTGTTGAGCAGTTTAAATGTTTCTGCTTTATGTGTTGTGTATTTTTTGCAAGAGTGAGACTTTTTTATATTGGACCAGTAGGAAAAAGTCTCAATACACTCAGCCAGCCCTGCAACAGCACACTGCTTTGCAGCTATGTGAGACAGATTTTAAAATACTTAAGAACTGTGTTTTTGAGGATAGACATACAAGAGTACAAATATTAAAAAAAAAAAAAAAAACAGAAATGGAAGATAAGAAGGTAGAGACATCTACCTTGACTTCATTTCTTCATGACTGTTCACATGTCATCTGCTGTTTCAATACTGACTTCTCAACATAAGGGACATGACTCACTTTCTTACACTTGCACAGGGTCTATGTTTCACACTTGCTGCTGTAACAACTCCTTCTGGCTGTTCTTGCCAAACTATGTATTTGATAACATCAAATAGCTCCTCGGTTCTTTGTGCTTTTAACACTGACTGTGGCACCACTTTCCCCTCCAAAGTTCATCTACTCAAGCTTGTATGTAACAGAAGAGTACATACGATTTCATACCTTTAGGATCATTCATCCCAAACCTGTAGAGCAAGGCAAAGGGAAGGCAGGTGAGCAACCCTTAAAGACAACAAAAGAAATACAGACCTTAAAATAGATCCCTGTAAAACCTATCCAGTGGTTTCAAATTTTTGGTGGCCATTATTTGATACACTTAAAAACACTCAAAGATGTTCCCGAAGCCCAGGAGGAGAAAACAAGCATTCTGAACACCCAGACTGTTAGTGCATGGGGAGGTATTAAGACAGACTGAGATTTGCCAAAACAGAAGCTTTCTTTAAAAAAAATAAAATCTCTTTGTGAGGGAGTCATTCAAAGACAAATAGCAAGGTGAAAGCATTTCCCAGACACACATACCCAATACCCTATGCACTTCATTATGAACAGGACTGAAGGCCCAGAACCAATTAAGTATTTAACCCAGAATTGGGGAAAAAAAGACTAAAAATTTTTGTAATGCTATTTTGCATTATCTGTTTTGGACATCTATTTACCCTAGTAATATTGGCAACATATCCAGTTCATTTGATAAAGGAAAAGGAGGGAGGCAACATGGTTCAGGTGGGTCTGCGTACAGCAGCTCTTTACAGCATGCATATAGTGCTCTTCCATGAGAACAATTTTCCAGTTAGCACTTGAATACCACATTCCTCCTACTGTTCATTATCTTTCTACAAAGAGTTATAGATCTTTGGACTCCAGACTTCTGCAAAATAGATTTGTGAGCCTCTCTAGCATACAGTCCAAAGCACCTTCATTTTTCAACAGAGGGGAAAGAAGAAAAAAAAAGAAAAAGACTACTGCTTGCAAGTAGTTTAACACTTCATTTTATCTTCCACATCTGAAACAGATCACACTTTTGTTTCAGAGGCATAAACACATTTGTACTGATGCTCCTCTATTAGACAAGTCTGCACCTGGAATATGCTTGACCTCCTGTGCTTGGAATGCTGCCGTGTTCATTACAGAAGAATCACAAAGGTCAGTATTAAATGATAATATACATATGCACACACCCACATGCATGACCTGCACAAAGTATGACATATAATTTTAATAATAAAATATGTAATAAATTCAATATATATGTGTAATAATGAAGATACTTAGCATGAAATCAGACTGGGGGGGGGGGCTGAAGGAAGGTTTTATGGCTACTGGAATTTTCTTTTGATGTTATTTATAAGTCAATAAATTTAACACTTCCTTTTATATGATTATTCCAAAGGAGATAGAAAGCTGTAGTAACCCATACAGTAAATCAAACAGGCCTCCTCATATGAGTTATTACTTTATGTATGATACATGGAGAGTTTCACGTTTACTGTTTGTGGGTCTTGCATTTTTTCATCCCTTCTCGCTTTCTGAAGTTGATCTCATTCCAAAACAATTTGCACATTAAAAATCATTGCGGATGTCAAGTTAAAAAAAAACAGTAGTAAAAAAAGGCATTTGTTTGCCTATATCATTCAAAATCATAGCCTATAAGAAGGTTTCATTCTACCAAGTCTGTCCAACACAGACTGAAGAAAACAGCAGTAAATAATTCCCTAATACTCAGTGCTTACTCTGTTGTGAGTGAAGAGTCATTATATCTATTCTGCTCAGTTGCAGCAATTGTCCATATTAGGATAGTCTAATAAAGCCTGTCATTAGCATGCTGAGCCACTTCAGTAGCTTAGCACTTCTTTTTGTTTTCATTTGGTTATTTGGCAGGTTATTTGCATTTCTGTAAACCTCTAAGAACTAAGCCTATTGGGCTAGCAAGTCTCTGCTCTGCTCCAAGGGCAAACTCTGGGGTATTATTGCAGCTCACACTGTCAACTTTCAGATAAGATACTCCAAATATTGAAGTTATTCACATTTAAGAGAAATTATAAAAGCAAAAAAAAAGTTTATATTTGAATTTTAATAGTTTTTTAAACAGAAACAGTTTTTCAAGACCAGTTTTTCTAGAGGATAAAGTGTTCTCTAACCACAGCCCTTCATTCTGTATTCCTACAGAACTTAGCCTTTCTCTTGATTCACCCCAAATTAGCCTCACAGGAATGATTTTATATATATGTGGCCATTCCAGTGGTGACAGACAAGCACTATAGAGGGAAAAAATTACTAAGCCTCTTATTTTACATTAGTTACAATATTCTAAAGGCTGCTAAAAAGTGTTTGCTTTGGGATAACATGATTTTTGTTCTACATTGGGCTTTCTGCATGTGTATAAACTTCCACCCTACATACAATTTTCCCCCGATCCTCAGCACACAGTAGTACAGCTCTTGACAAATTAACACAATGAACACAACCTTTCTATTCAGACCACTTCTGGAACTCTCTTAAAGGAGTTGCACCTATATCTTGTGGATTGTGTGACCAAATTTGTCCTTTCCTAGGTAAACAGAGTTTATGCTCCTGCTTTGACTTTATTTTATGCCTAGATCTATATCTTAGTACCTCTCTCTCCAGTAAGATAAAAAAAGGCAAGCTATTTATTTTAAAAAGTACTTTCTTCCTACAGAAGAACACAGAGTAACAACTCAGATCTTGTTGCCGTTTTGAAGTAGAAAACTGTCCTTTACATAGAATTAGACAACCAATCAGTTCAGAACAGATCTAGAAAAGACAATGACTAACACATGATTTACTGCAGATTTACTGCACCCTAACCTTTTACCTCACCAGCTGCTATCAACTATTCAGCATGGCTGTAGGAGGAGAGAAAATTTTAAGGAACATCATGACCAGAAAATGACACTTGATATTGTGAGACGCAACCACCTTTTTTCAGCAACCATTTGAATGACAGCTTCGACTTCATGTGGATTTACATAATTACAAATGCATTTAAGATTTAGTCCTGGTAATCTAAGCAGAAAGAATGTCCAAACATATCTTGTGAACTACCAGCTGGTCTTGTTTAACTTGTGTTTTATTAAAAGATGCTGAATACACTGAAATGACACTTGAAGGACACCGCGCTCTTGATTCTGGATTTAAAATCCACGAGGAGCAAGCTAAGAATATGTTAGAGCAAACATGTTTATGAACTAGCTAGAAATACAAGCTAAAGATGTAACTATGAGACAGCATATGAAATCCTGCACATGTTGACTATTTGTGGATTAGCACAGATGATGGATAGAAGATGGCATACACGGAAATTAAAGCAACTGATTTAAAACAGATGTCTGGAAAGTCTCTCCCTACCCCTTTATTTTAAAATAATGTATCCTGAGAGCAACCAACACACCACTCAGATAAAAAACAAACAGTAACAAGAGATGGAATAGAGTATGAAAAGTTAATGGGTTTTAGCAGACGACATCTCTGCTTTGTGAATGGTGGCATATATATATGTATAAACACCACACCTACATAGACCTGTATACACGCAGAAACCTTGTGTGTTATTCTGAAAGCTGTTCAAAAAAACACAAAAGGAATAGCAATATTGAAAATACCAAAAGGCTAGCGAACCACAAATAAAACACAACTTCTAAACCATTATCTTCAGCTCTTTCCATATATTCTGAAACTGATTTTAAAATTTTCACGTTATTTGGAATCACATTTTCTCAGTGCTAGGACAAATGACCAGGCCAGAGTCAGAAAATGCTCAGTGGTGAAATGCAAATCAGTCCTTGGCCAAAATATTTTGGTTTTCATAGATCCTGTAAAAGTAATTAACACATCTTACACTCAAATGGTTTACACACCATGTCCCTGAAAACTCAATTTATCGAAATTGTTTTTTGCTCCTCTGTTGGAAAGGTACCATACTGAAAAGCTGAAGGACACGTACGTGTCTGTATGCACAAGAAATAAATCATATCCACAAAATTCTTGCAAGGTACACGTGGAAAATTGCAGAACTATGTAAGAACATTAATTTTATTATGCACCTTTGACCAGCATTTTGTTTGCCCACTAAGTCAGCTATTGGGATTACTTCTAACTTTCCAGCTCCTGAAGTAACACTGAACTGCAGCCATTTGATTCTTACATCAGATTCTGAAATGATTCTTCAATCTCCCCTCACTTTTGGAGTTTCCATTAGGATAACACCTGTCTGTGATCCAGAGAGGAAAAGTTGTCTTAGCCAGCATTTATTGCTTGTCAAGGTTGTTACATTTTATGGTATATAATTATTTGTATGACTGTTTTTCTAAAATCCAGATAAGTGTCTCATTCTGTTGCATACTACATCAGTATCTTTTTTAAAAGTTTATGAAGCAGAAGTAACTACAGGTGAAGAAAAAGCTCTGGGTGTATTGCAGGGCAGCCCCCTCTGGTGACGACCTGTCCATAGCTACACTAATCACGTCAGCCTCATGTTTTGCTGTGAATTGGATGCTCACAGGAAGCTATCAGAAGGCTGCTTCCGAGGAGGGACTTGCAGACACTGCGATACTGTCTGCTCCATTCTGTGTTGCAGCAGGTGTTAATTCAAATAGAGAGAGAACCTTTTCCCCAAATCAAAACTGAAAGGGAGGAGTGGTTTTGTTTTTCTGGAGTAGTTGTTCAACTACCTTCAACAAACTCTCTGAGTATTGATTATTAGATACATAAATGATAACATGAGTAGTGGAGGGCCTCAGTCTCTCAATGGTCCATGAGATGCTGCTGGGCTGCTGAAGGTCAAAAGTTTAACAGGCCCCAGCCCCAGCCAGTTTTCCTTCTGCCTTTGTAATTTAGGTACAAATCATTGTTATGAGCTAAAAACAGACTCACATCATGTAATGTGAAGGAAATAATTATACTTGATTCACAGGAATAATTCCATACTTTTAAAACTGTCTGTGAACTCCAGTCCTTCTCTTCAGTTAATTTAAAAATCCAACCATAGTACAGGGAGCTCTGAATATTCCTAAATGATAACCTTTCAATTACAAGAATATGTTTACGAATGACCACAAAAATGAGAGCATGCAACACAGTCCAAACACTGTTTTTGTTTTGGTTTTTTTCTATTTTAATCTAAATTTTCAGCAAATTTCAGTTCAGGAGACTTAAAAACCTGAAAAGTATTCTCACAACTGCAAGTAACTGCCACGCCAAAACTCTAAGCATAATTTTTTTAAACCCATAGAATAAAGGACAGAAAGAAAAAAAAGCATTAGTAATAATCTACTTTAGGATCAGAATACAGACCAGAAGAACAGCTGAATTGCTGTTTGACCACTTTCAGACAAAAAATTATTAACAAAGCAAAAACCCCAGTCACATAAAAAACCAACCAGAAGCCCAAAACTGCATGACTTTTATCCTTCCCAAAATCTCCTGGAACCCAAGAAAAATTCGGGTCCAAAACTGCACTAAAATTTCAGAGTCCAGCTTGATTCTAATTGATATATATATCACATTTATAGCACCCAAATTTCTTAGCAAAAACATAGGCAACTACAGAAACAACTTTACAATCTAAAGTAGGAGCACAGTTACATTAAAATAAAGTAAGGGCAAGAAAAGGACAGGAAAGGTCGACAATTAAAGCAGTGTAAGGAAAGTTTCCTGTTCCGGAAAATATAGACAACACATGCTTACAGCTCCTTTGAACTTTAAACCACTATTTAAAAGGAAATGCTGAATTACAAGTGTATTAAGTATCTGAAGTCTCCAACTTCACAAGGAGCCAGTCCATAAGAAAAAAATCAAGATATGAATCAAAGTAGTTCAGAAGTCTTGCAGGAAGAAATGCAGAGTGAAATGTAACTGCACAGTGTTATAATTTATTGAATGATACATTAAAAACTTATTTGTTTTAATTGGGAATTGATTTGAACTAGACCAGTCATAGATGCAAAGATGCATCCTATATATGTATTTTTACATTAGACATAAAATGGGGGCTACCAGTGAGAANAAAAAAAAGAAAGAAAGAAAAAGAAAGAAAAAAGGCAACATCTAGTTTTATAATTCCATACTTAGCTTGCAAGGCTGCTTTGGTAAAACCAAGGTTTTGCTCACAAATGAATTAGGTTTTATCTAGAAATCATTAAATGCAATTCTACAAAGCAAATTATCCAGAGTCACTGCTAGCAGTAGAACAAGAAATGCATTTTGAGACAGCATAAAGCATTGCAAGTGTTTTATTGACTTATTTCTGAACTGGCAGCAGTGGACATTTCAACTATTCCAATGTCTAATGCTGCCAAATGACAGATCATAGCTTGTTGTAAGACTGATCTAAAAATCAAAAAAAAGTACTGTGTATGTGAAGACTCCATCTCCTCACCCTCCCCTGAGAAATATCATATATATTGCAGAGAAGAAAGAGAGGAGAGAAGGAAAAAAGCAAAGAGAAACAGGCATACTGGGATTGTTATCCTCCAACTTAGGTAATCAAAGGCTTGGATGTATCTTTAATTTCGCCAACCCTCTAACACGATCAACATATGCCACTACATGTTCAACTATAGAAGCTTATAACTCAGCATGAGGGACAGAACCTGAGGTATTTTTGTGACATCTGAAATTACAGTCTCCTTCTTGGAGAACTTAGGGACAACTCAAACTACTCTTGGCAAGGCTGCAAACTGGTGATTAACTCTACAATGGAGCTGAATTAATGGATAAATAAACCCTTCTAACAAGTTCACTGCAATTTGAAGCTCTTCAGTCAAACTTATGGTCACTACTGCAGGCTAGAAATTTCAGTTCACATTTAAACAGATTTTACTGTTCAAACCAAGCAGAAGTGTAAGCAATTAACACTGCACTGCTCTGGAGTAGAGCCAACATGGCCCAGAAGGTTGCACTGCAAGACACCCCCATTACAGTGTGACATTAGCCAAGGCACCATCTGCCTCTCCAAACACAAGTGAAGGCTCTCCAAGCACCAAAGGCTTCTCACACCTTGTTTACCCAACAGCCATCAGATGCAACTGAATAGCTACAAAACAAGTAGTAAGCAGGTAGTAGAGCTATGCAGGCACACGGTTTAACCTCTTGGCAGAGACCTCCAAAACTAGCAGGAACAGAGGAAATACCAGTGCAAGCTCCAAACCAGAACTTTATTATCATTCAGTTATTAGAGGCAGCAGAAAACCTGAACACAAAGACCGTTTGCTCTATTTCTGTAACAGAGACATAAACAAAACGTCAAACAATAAGAAAGGAAACTGGATATTTGTGGCTCAGCTGCCAGAACAAAGCATGAAAGCTTAACTTTCAGCTCCATCTCCCCAGAGGAAGTTCCCTAAAGGATAAAAGAACGGCTTCACAAAGTGAGATGCTGAACCCAGCAGCCCCACTTTGTCACTCTCATCCTTGCAACTCAGAGAAAAGCAGGGACTTCCGCGCCAGCCCTTGGCATGGCAGCCGGGAACCTAGAGGAAAAGGAGTCAGGCAGGCTGAAGACAAAAGTGGGAGCCTTTCAAGGCAGCGGCCAGCTCTGCAGAAACAAAGCAGCTGGCAGGAGACAGTGACATGGAAGAAGCCTGTGTCTGTCTGCTGAGCTGAATGGCAACAGCCTCATCATAAACTGCAAAAGATAAGGAGAGGGATAGTTGTACACAAAGGCGAAGAAAACACTCCTATTACTGCTTTCGACAGCCCTATTAATTCTCAGAAGTGCTCCCGACAAGATGTCTATTCAATTTTCACTCCATGTGTTCCATCTAATGGGAGCCATATTATGTTTCACACTGAGGGTAATTACCTCTTGAAAATTTTGTGTACGAGGGGAGTAAAGGCTTTAATTTTCTGCAGGTGTCTTGGACGCATTCCTTACAAATGCTTTGACCTAAAATGAGGTGCGCGTTCCTGTTTTACAGGGCTGGTCTCAAATTAGGATGGTTTGTATTTGCAGGCCAAGCTGAAGCCATTTATCCCATCCATTAAATGGAGACACATACAATACATTCTACCATTACCACAACGTAAACAATAACTGCTCCAGTGAAACTGAATTCATATCAAAAATCTTCTATGTAGTTACCAGAATGTTATAAATATTAATGGCTCAGAGTCTGACACCACGAGAGCAGGAGGCTGCTTCCTTATCTCTTCACATGAGGGGTTCTCGCAAAATTCCCTGAAAAATTTCCAGCTCATCATGAATTATTAAAGAGTTGTTAAAAAAAACCCAAGTATGTTGCGTTCTCACACATTTGTCATTTTACTAATTACAGATTGAAAAGACCATTTGAATGAAAAGTATACATTTATCATGCTTTATTGAAAGACAGCAGTGTTTGTATGCATGCAAATCAGATAGCCTGAAGCAACATGATTTCAAACATAGGTAGCATCCAGAACATTGTTCAGACTGGCATCAACTTAGCCAGCAGAAAACACTACAGACTTCAACAACTCCTTAATGCACTAACTTTCTCATGAATCAGGACTGCGAAACTTTAGTTCCCTCTTGCGTTTTGAACTTCTAAGAATTATACGTCAAGAAAATAATCATCAAAATACTGTCCATCTTATGAAAATACTTTTACCCAGTTGCATGATTTGCCATTTTACAGTCCTGTTTTCAGACCACAAATTGCAAATTACAATTAAAAAGTTTCAGCACAACATCTAGCTGTTTTACCTGACAGAAGAATACTAGAGTATTTCCCATCTACTTTTTAGGATATTCAATTTTTTTTACCTTTTTATTTTTTGAAATAAGAGCTGCTGTTAAGCTATTCAGCAAACATTGATATAATCTTAGTTCTTGAAGGATATAATTGAAACAACAGCAACAACAACAAAAAAATAAAAATGAAAGCATAGTCTGGAAACACAAAACATGCTCCCCATCACCATTGCTCTTTCTAGATGCAAAGTGAATAAAGCCTGATCCGTACAATGCTGAGCTGTACTTTTCAGAAGCAGCAACTCACTGCTTTTGCCATGATTGCCTGGAAGTCACTTTTACTTATAGCCTTTCTTCAGGTATCTCTAGAAAAACAGAGCAGACAGACTACTTGGGGAGCATCGTGACTTGTGCAGGAATTCCCTTATTTGGTAGGAGAAACACCAATGGGCAAAAAAGAAAGTGAACTTCAGCACAGTTCACTAAAAAACAGGAGTTATTCCATGGACATGTTTGATCCTATTAATTTAGCACTATGCCTAGTGGTTTGCCCCTTGAACGTAAATGCTATGGAATGCATCATCTCAATGTCATGCAGACACTGCTGTATCATATAACAGGCACAGATAAAAGAAAAAAAGCTGTGAAAAATTAAGACTCTCATCAAGGTTTCAGGAATATAAAGTTTCTCTCAATAACACATAGTTCCTAACAGAATATTTATGTTCTTTATGGATAATAATGAAGTACAGGAAAGACATTGTAAGCCCATAGGTTCAGACTATGCACCTCATATCCTCAAAAAAAAAATAAATAGTTTCCTTCTGAATTAACTGTACATGCTGCCACTCAGCTTGCCAGGGTCCAAGTGGTGGATGACAGAAAAGTGTAAAAGATTATCTAACAAAGGGTGTAAGACCAGAGCTACAGCTAGTGAAAAGAAATGTACAATGCAGCAAACTGAATTTCACAAATATGCATATTTCCTCATTATACAAAGAATAAGCAAATCTTTCTAACCTTTCCACATGCATATTCTACCACCAGGGAGGTGGTAGATGCTCCATCCCTAGAAACATTCCTGGCCAAGTTGGACAGGGCTCTGAGCAACCCAATCTAGTTGAAAATGATCCTGCCCATTGCCAGGCGTGTTGGACTAGTTGAAAATGATCCTGCTCGTTGCCAGGCGTGTTGGACTAGATGGTCTTTAAAGGTGTCATCCAACCCAAACCATTCTATGATTCATAAGCAGCCTGTTTCTCAAGCCACTCCTCAAAAAGGCTTCTGATGCAGACAACCACTGCTGACCATCTTCCAGCAATCTCACTATGCTGAAACCAAATTTCAGTTACTTCTGTTGGAGTTGCTCTACTTGTTATAACAACTTATTATAACAACAATGACGTATTCTTAAGAAAAAAGATTGGAACTGGGTCCACTAAAAATCCATGCCCAGAATACAGCAGGAGAGGGAGGGATCTCATCTGTTTTCCTCCATATGCAATTCTTCCTTTGATTGAAACATTTCCAATTGGAATATACTTTGACTCAAACATAGTTGAAAAGCTTCGGCTTTGACAATCTTTCATGTTCTGACCAAGAAAAGAAACACCCTATGTTTATTGCTCCCTGCACCTTTCTTAAGTAATGGATTACTCTGCTGAAAGATGTAACATGAGGAGAATCTCCTTCACCAAGTCATAGCTTTATTAAAGATTAGGAAAATATCCAGAAAGACTTGGAGCCATTCTGTTCACTCTCACTCCACAGGTGCATTTTCCAGGTTTGCCTGGATTTAGCTTATAATTTAACCAGAAATAAACCCCTCTAAATCACACTCAGGCACTTCTTTTTAGAGTAAAATAATTCCCTGTAAAACTAGCTTTCCAACTTCAGTTTCTTAGTTGTTCTAAATGTGGGACTTGCATTTTTCTCACTCTCATACACATGATTGAACTGATTTTGCTCAAGCCTTCCAAAAAAATTTTTTTAAAAAGAAAAAGAAAAAAGAAAAAATTAAAAACAAAATCAAAAAACCTATATTTGGCCACAGTCCAAAACATAGCACAATTCATCTGCAAAGCTGAATGTTTCACAAGCCATCTGCAAATAAGGCTTTATTGGACGAACCATTTTGTTACTTTAGCCATACAGCAAGAGCAACAGCCATAATATAACATTCAGAAGGAAGGATTACAGCTGTAAAAAATGTTCACAATGAAGTCATAAACTATACAATGTGCCCCTTTTGAATTTCTTTACAAATACAAAAGTTTTTATGAAAAGGTTAGCTAAGATTCACACATCTTTAGAGAGAATATGGGCCAGTTTATGGAACTGACATAAACCCCTGTGAAACGCTTTTCCTTTTTTCCTTTTTCTGCTTTTCTTTCCCCACTGAACCTGAAACTCAAAATAAAAATCATGGAGCACAGACCCATGTGGATTGAAGGCAAAATTGTTGCACATGAAGCCTCGAGAACAAAACACACCACGTTTTGCACAGCTCATTAGAATGACATTATTAGAGCTGGGACCAGTTAGGAAAACTCATCTAGAAGCCAAGAAACTTCCTCAACAGGGGATGGGAATATATGCTCCAGTTTGCCTGCAAGCCTAAAATGAGCTTAATTAAAAGTTTCAGAAATGTTAAATAATGTTAATTTGTTCCTCTGGCAAACTGCCTGCTACAGCTCTGCAGACTCTATCAATGAGAGTCTGCAGCAGCATTACTGAAACCCCTTCCTGAGTGAGTTAGACTATTCAAGGCTTTTGTGGTTGGGGATTTTTCTGATGACTTTTAAAAAGCCTGTGAAGTAAAGCTGCAGATAGAGACAGCGCTATCTCAGGTTTGTAAGGAAGAAAGGTCCACGGACTCCTTCCTGACAGTGTTTCTGATACCAAACTTTTTCAAGAAACAAAGCATCCTGCCTCTATAGCAGTATCAAATCCAGATGGCGTTTATAGAAAGTACACAAAATCCTACATGATATGGATGTCTATTCAAGAATTATTTTCAGTTTAATATACACGACAGGACAAGAGGGCATACATGAATATTATAAGAAAAAAAATGATTTGAAGCAGATGTCAGGAAGCTCTGTTGCATGCAAAAAAAAAATCATGAATACTTGCAAAAGCCAAAGAAGCAGATTTTTGCAGGTACAAACACTGGACCTATTCAGAAACAGCTGAATAGCATATTGGGGTGGAGTATGGCCAAAGAGTCAAAGAATAATTGACAAGTATTTAAACTACATTTGGGGTGGCAGTACAGTGTATTTAAGGGTATGGTGTGCTGGATTTCATACCTAGGACCAACTATGGGTAATAGAACCTCCAAACATTTCCTTTATTAATGGCTGCAGATAGATTTCCAATTCTAGTATCACAGTTGCAGTTAAAATTAGAGAGCACCCTAGACCACTTTCTTACTACAATTGATAAAGATCCATCTTCTCCCTCTCTCTCTTCCAGCTTACCATCTTAACTACACACACACTCATAAGCTGCAAAAGTACATTGGAAAAAGCCCAAGCAATGTAAAAGAATGTCCTACAATAGAAGAAAATAGAGGAGAGGAGGGAAGAGGGGAGTTAAATTATTGCAAATTCAAAATCACAAAATCCAGACCATATCAAAAAAACCCAAAAGCTTTCACACCTAAAGCCTCAGGCTTCTCTACAGAAAGAATGATTTATTATTTGTATTCTAGGGACGAATAGCTTTCACTTAGGTCAGATTTATTCTACTTCAGATCAAAGGGATAAGAAAGGATTTTAAAAGTTTAAGAGAACTAATAAAGAACCAGGAATACAGTGGATTCCGTGCAAATCTACATCCAGTAGACGAATACACATCAACAACGTTCACAGTCACAGTTTGCAACTGTTAGAATTTTTATTTTCCATACACTGGCTCAGATGCTCTTTAATTCATATTGGTAGCATGCTCGCCTGTATGATAGAGTTTCATAGCAAATCTCCAGAACAGCTAGGGGCCGTATTCTTCATTTAATGGCCTCAGTAAGTTTTCTAGTGGGGACAAATGTGGCACAATCAATCACTTCAAAGTAACGCTGCAAATGATTGAACTGAGTGGCAACAGTTTCTCAAAGAATTACCGTATGTGATGTTAGCTTCAAAGTTTCTGGGAAAGTTTCATTTTGCACACAAAGCACAAAATTAACAAGGAATACTCAAGTTCCCTGTAAAAATTAATCTTTCATATGTTTATAATTGAAAGAATTTCCAACAGTTAAACGGTAACTGAAAGTCATCCAGAGTAACTTACTGCTCATCTTTTCCTCATGAATAATCTTTCCTTGACACCAGAAAATTTTTTCTGCGTTCTCAGAAATTCAAAGACTTTTTGATTCTGAGATTATGAGTAATAAAACAGCATTTTAGAGCCTGTAAAGATTAGCAATTGAATACTTAAACTCCTTTGCAACTAGCACAGCAGATCACTGACATTTAACTAGGTTCACCTGCAGCGGTTCATTTACAGTTTGAAGGGAAACCTGAATGAAATCATAATTCACTAAATGCTACTTGTTCATTTCTGAAAAACGAAAATAGGCATATCGGAGGCAGACAGGCAACCAGAAATGCCTTTGAAGAAGAAAGACAAAATAATCTTGATAATACATTTAATTTATCTGTGAAACAGAAGTTCTCAAACTACTTATTAGCAAAGAAAACTTTGGTGTTTGCTAGATTTGGATCTCTGCGTTTGACATGCCCAAATGTTTCAAATCGAGACAGAAAATTCCACAGCGTTTTATCTTCTAATAATTCACTTGTGCTTTGACTGAGGTACTCTCTGCTTTCAGATCTATTCCATTCCATTCCACTTGTCCTAAGGAAGCACAGAACAATTAATATTTGGGAAGACCAAATCATCTCACAGTCATACAAACTTCCATGGACAGCGATTTCTCCAGGAATTGCATCTTAAGTAAGAGCATAAGGAAAGTCTCTGGCACTGCATAGCTTTCATGAGAATGGTGTCAGGCATGACACCACGTATCATGCTTGGTACATGGGAAAGGAGGGCCACTATTATAATGAGGGATCTTCTTTTCCAAATTCCAGTAAACATGACTGTCCTCTACACACTGTCCACACCCTTGCAAACATTTGTGTCAGGGTACTGGAACATCTTGACCAGTAAAACCCAGAGGAGGTGGTCACCACTACTTACTCAAGCAGAAGTGTATTGCATTTAATTATCTGTTGCCTTTAAACAATTTCTGCTGGATATTTAAATTATTGTGGACAACTACGCGTATGGAGTAGTTCCTGTACAGGAAACAATTCAGGTCACGCTCTTCTATCCGAAAAACGCACAGCCCTGGGCTGAACACAGTAAGGGACAATAAAAGCCAGAAGTGGCATGGAAATGGTAAACAATAATTAATTGTGCACTGTCTCTTCTGATGCAAGAACTGGGAAGAAGAACAAAAGAAGACAGATTCAAAAAGAACAAAAGGGTTTTGGGGCGAGTTGAGGTTTTTCGCCTGCATTTGGGAGGGGGGTAGTTTTAGTTTGGTTCTGGTTTTATTCATTTAAGACATATTAGATTTCCTTGCATTTCTTGTTAAAGGGTGTTAAAAATATACAGGGACTCAAAGAGAGCCCATATATGCTAATGGATTGCAACTGTATTTTAGGTTATTAAATGCACCAACACTGAAACTGGCAAAGAAATACATCCCTGTCCCAAAATAATAGCTAGAACCTGGAAGAGTATAAGTGTACTACCACACGTTTACACTGCTCTTCTTTAGTCTTCTTCTTACAGCCGACATTGGAGATAGACCTTTGTCTGATCCAGTGTGGCCCATAGTTTCTTAAAATCTTACTCAAATTAACATTAAAATAGAAAATACATTTCAAGATTATACTGCTCAATTACTATACTGTTTCCTAAAACATGCAAGCTTTTTGGCTTTAAACTTACCGGGTAATTAACACTATGAGAGATCTCTTTTAAGAAGTTAATTTTGGTATTATCCCTACTGTATCAAATATAAATTGTTCAAAATTTCTTAGTACTTCCATATTAGCCAGGAAAAAAAAAAATAACAGTTACTTACCAGAGAAAATGAAATTCTCTTATTTCCTGTCACTCTGATCTACACGGAATATTTTTGTTGACACTGTAATAATACCTAGTGTTTCCAGACCCAAAACAAGTTCAAGATGGTTTACTACCTTTAACAGTTGCCAGTGTTGTTGCAGAAGCATATGATGCAGCAGTAAAACACACAAAGTACCAAGAATTTCATATCCAAATATATTCCACAGACTGTGTCAAACGTCTCACTACATACTATCTAACTGACATAATTCCTTGAGAAGTGAGTTTTTATCACCTACTGAAAGTAGATCAATTTTAATAGAAGAGCAAAACAAGAGGAGACGTAGAACAGAAAATTAAGTATGTCAGAGACACTTTCACATCCAACATCTTAGAAAATTTATCTTAAATCCTCACGCGTTCAGTAGTTCAGAGTCTCTGGAGCTACCACAGGAAGGGGTCCCAACCAGGTGTCACAGAGCATCCACCAGTGTGCAATACCAAGACAGTCAGGGCAATGATGAAAAGACGTGGGAAACTTATTAAATGGCAAAATTACCAATATTACAAATGCAGAATTCCATTCAAAGTTAGTATTTTGCAGTACTATTACTCCTTTCTTCATGGTTTCTGTCACAACCCTGTATGCCAGTCCAGTAAGTAGGACATCTAGGTTAGCTGCAGAAGTGTGGGCAGGTGGGTGAAGCTCATCACTCCCACCAGCTAGCTAGCTCCAGCAAGACAACTGCTCACTCTGCCACCACCCCAGTTTAAGCATTTCTGAGCCTCTCACCTTGTAGGTCAGTGATTACAGCTGCTTCTCAGGGCAGAGCACAGTGTCCTGCACCCCAACAGTCCGGTGGGCAACATCCTTTATGGTGCACCACAACTTCCATTCAATTTCTCATCCGTGGTTCTCTCTCTTGGTTATCAGCATGATGGTGCATCAGCAAGAAGGGACTTGCTCGAGAAACATAAATAGATCTACAAACTTGAAAACCATTTCCAGATTCTCTAACATAGATGTAGCCTCTGACTATGTAGCTGTAGAAAGGCGAGGAACATCGGTTTGCTTTGCTTTTCTCTGCCCTACTTTATCAAAAACAACACAACTTCTTAACAGCACTTAAACTAAATTAGACTCCTGCTTTAGGGATCAAAAAGAGTCTCTTCCACTGGGACAGTTTCAAAAAATACATTTAAAAAAAAACTAAAAAACCCTCACACACTTCACAGATGTAGGGACTTAAGTTCTTGCTAGTTTTTAAGAATTATTAATTTCACTAGTGTAAATTTATCTACATTTTTCTAATCTAACTTCAGCCAGAATCCAGTATGATTGAAAAAAAAAAAAAAAGGCAAAAAAAGCAAAAAACAAGAAAACTAACAAAAAAATACCAAAAACCAAGACATAAAATCTTCTTTCAGAAGTAAAGGAGACATAGGAGATACAAGATTTTCCCAGGGGACTTTGAGACTACAGAAGGAATGAGAGTTAAGGGTTTGGAAAGCTTGAGCTTCACTCTTTCCTAATCTTTATCACACCAATGTAGAAGGACTGCTAAAGACAGCTTGCTGATCTATTATTCACATTTTAATAAACTCCCTAAATGATGAGTTCTGGTTCTGAAAAGCCAGCATACAATTTTTGGGACTGTATATGAATCTACAGGACTTACAAAGCCAGCATAGGTTTGTTATTTGCTTCCCTAATGAACAGCAACAAAACCATGTATCAAGTTCAGCAAGTACCTTTGAGGTGGTAAAAATCAAACTTCAGAGAACACTGTCTAGAAAAGATTCTGATTTCTTTTAATAATGTAAAAAGGCTAACTAGAAGAAAATACTGGAATCCAAAAGTCACATTTTTAATCAACCAATCACAAATATTTTGCCCAGGTAGCCTACCACTACTTAAGTATAACTTAGTTTATTATTCAGTCATGTTCTGGCTTTTAGCTAGTATCAGATAGTGTTTCGAGCACATACACCTAGAGGTGAAATAGAAATACCGTTACCTGAGACATTTTTTACTCTGTTTTTCCACTACCTGTACTTTCCACTATGTCTGCAGTTTGAAACATAACTTAAGTCTAACTTTGGTCAAGCAACAATATTAGGTTTTGTGCTATTTTAGGCCATAATCTTTAAGTTCCGGCTTTTGCTCATGTTACAAGCTAAATCCTGTGGGTTAGGTAAAGAAGGCCTATCCCAAGTTGTGAGTTATGTGGTAAGAATCCTGTGACTCCACATTGGACCTATCAGAAACATGCCTGGTATATTAACCTAGTAAAGCTCTGCTTAAAGCCATCCTTTTTTCTGTCTTCAATTACCTGCATGTCCAGATCAGTGCTTTCTTGTCAACAACCCACTGTTATATTTCTCACTTCACATGGTTTTACTTTTATCCTATATTTGTCTCCATGAACCCTTGTTTCCTTCTTCTATATGCATCTCTGACACTCCCTTGCACTCTGCCCTCAGAAGCAAAACCATTTCTCAACAATACTGTGGTACCATTGCATGAAAGGTAAGACTGCAGTATTCTGACATGAATGAGTTCTATGCATGCCAGAGTTTTTCCATATAAAAAATGTAAACAAAATAAATATGAAACTGCATTTTGCATGAAAATAAGGAAATTCAGCAAAGATTTGAAAACAATATCTAGAGGACAAATGAGGAAGAGACTAGGCTGAGATACTGTAGTACGTACAATCATTGAACATAGTCAAAAAGAGAATAGCTTGAACCAGATTGATATGTCACTTCCAGCTAATGAATCTCTGATCGGCAATACAGAAACACTGGGTAAGTAATTGCATATTTCCAGGGTTTTGGTACTTTCCTGAGGGAGTCTCACACCCAGTGTCCAGAAGCAACCAGAAGCATCCCAGAGCAAGGGTCACCATGGGGCGCAGTTATTGCATCCCCAAGCTGGCTGGCTCACAGGGCTGACCCATAAGTCAGAATCTCCCCTTTGTAGGAGCATCTCAAAGTTTCCATGAACTTCCAAACTTTTCATCCTGCATTTTGCCCATCTCTGGTGGCTAGGTTCAATTTCACTAAAGCCCAAACCGTGGATGCTATTCAGAGGCATCACAGGACCCTGACACCAGATTGAAAATCGTCTTGATTGCGATCTGTGGAAAAGGTAGATTTATAAGATAACTTTATGAATCCATGAGAGAATATACACCCCTGATCTCCTGGGCTTTCATGCCTTGGTAAGCCACCCTCACCACAAAGACTGTAGATAACTATTTTAACTTGATTTTGTATGGAGAGTGTATTTGCAAATTAGATTATGTTAGACAGTGTATAGGATATGTTATTGCTAGTCACACCTTTCTTCCTTCATCTACTAGGTGTTTTTCTCATACGTATGTGATTTCAGATGCATAAGAGGGCCTCCAAGCCCTACCCAGCTTTCAGTGTCCCAAGTAAATCACTAAATTCCGCTTGCTGGTGAAAGATTCTGAAGGCATAACTCTGAAAAGCTAGCTTGCCAAATCCAGTATGGTAAACAGAACCATCAACACAAACTTGCATTCAAACTAGAATAATGTGGCTGAGCCTGTGTTTACATTTCTGGAGTGCAAATAAAATACAGTTTAGGTTTATAAAGGAAAAAAAAAAAAGTCTTCTCCCAAAGCCCTACTATGCCCTTGAACACTTAAAGAGAACTATAAAATAATGAAATATCACTTAGTTCCCACAGGCACAATAAGGTAGATGTCACAGTAAGATGTAAACACAAAAACCTCCCATTTATATTTAGACAAACAAGTCTTTTTTTATAAACACAGTAATAGACACATAGGGTCTCTTATACACTGAAAGAAGAAATTGCTACTAGGTTCATTTAATTACAAGTTTGAAAATAATTGCATATTTCCAAGTGCCAATCAGAAGTTTAAAACTGCAGCCAATGACTTATTATTTGCCTCTTAATGCAACAGACAATGTGTCTGCGGTTTCTGCACAACCGGCAGGGCATCCTGGCATCCTAGTGAGATTCCTACGGAAGGAGCGGAGTTGAAGGAATACAGCTGTTGTCACAGGGGAAAAAGTCACTGATTAAGATTTCAGTGCTCTTTTGTTTTATGCTGTGCTTCTGAATGGAAATCACACACATTTAAAGCAGACCAAAGCATTCACTTCCAAACCACTATCACTGCCACTTCCAAAAGCCACATGTCTTGGGAAATCCAGAGAGCTAAAATAATACTGGATTGCACCTTTGTTCTAACCAAAAGCATCAAATCTTTCAGAGCCATAGCAGCTTATGAATGAGATAAGTCTGAATTCTATGCCAAGAGCAGCTATGACAGATAAAAAAACTATTTACTGAAAATTGAAAATATAGTGTGATTAATTTTTCTCTCTCTGTATGATGTGCTATAGCTGACTATTCCCATTATAATGCTCAAGCCTGAGCACTGGTGAATGGAAATAATAAGTAAACTGGAAAATAGATCAAAATTCTTATTCAGATAATACCTATATTTGGAATCCTAACAATCTAAAATATTTGAGAAGTGGAGGGAAAAAACACACACAGAAAGGTTAAGTCAGGGAAAATAATTATCTTGCTCTTATTACTGTTCATTTCAAATAGAAAATCTGCATGCAAGCATTTCCATAGCTCAGTTTTTTCCTGTAAAATGGAAAAGTCATTCCCTTTTACTCAGGATGAGATCCACTTTTGCGTTGCATTTGTGATGGAGTAATCAGATTTTCAAGAGGAGTAGCAACAAGGGACAAGTTGGTAAGCATGGCTCTATGTACCACCCTGAGAAAAGGTGGTCAGATCATTTGGTCTCACTTATTCTCACTCAAACTTCATGCTATGTAATACAATCTTTTCAGACATAAAGTTGTTCCTCTATTCCTTCCATCAGAAAAGATCTGTGTATTAGTACTCAAATCAAAGCGACAGCAATTAATTTGTTTCCAGATTTGTTGCTAAGGTTTTTTACCCTCAGCTTCTGCACTGAAGGGACAGAAATCATCTTCCCAGAAAAAAAAAAAAAAACAGCCTTCAAAACCTTTAGAAGTATATGATATGATGGACATCTGGCGTAAAATATTCATAGCTTTTAAACAAGAGGTCTTCTAAATTTTGCTGAAACATCAGAGCAGTTCTTAGAGTGCATAAGTTCCAAGTAGCCCTACAGTATTTGCTCTTCTAAGCTTTAAGATACGTACATTTCAGGCCTGAAATCGTGTCAGAGAGCTGTAATAGGTCTAATCATGCTACACAGTCAATTCAGTGTAATCTGTTTGAAAAGGCACTAATGATTTATTAAAACACATTACACACTATTCAAAAGAATATAAGTAATAGTAAAAAAATATGTTCAGCAAGCAATAACTTTAAGACTGTAAAGAAGCTTTCCAGCAGATACAGTTGTTTTAAAGAATCCCTCTCTCACAAGGAGTTCCTGAGAAGAATTAGCTTTGTTTGTATTTGTAAGCCTTCATTTGTTGGAGCCATGAAGGATTTGTCTCCATAGGAAGCCTAAACACACTGTCTTCATCTCCGACAGAACTTGGGAAAGTCTAAAGCCTAACTGAATTTCATGAAGAGAAATTATGAACACAAGCTATGACAAAGGATTCAATGGATCATCTAGAGACAGACTTAACACTTCTGTGTGAAATGGGAAAAAGATTATGTAATGTAAAGATGGGTTGTGCCACAAGCAAGAAATAAAACATAGCATAGTGTACACTAGCTTGATAACACACTGAAGGTGTTCATACCAAACTTCAGAGAATTTTCTAAGCTAAGTAAGTTTGGAGCCTGAAGAGAAACACTGAGCCACAATTTTGCCACCAGTAAAAAACTATTTAACCACTGTGACCAAGGCAAAGTTAACTGTAGCAACTTTCTGGAGTAAAAAACTTCCCAAATGATGAACATGAACTTCTCACATAAAAGCCAGAGTTCTTCATTTCTACATTTAAATTGTTTTGTATTTTTTTGATTTGTTGGTTGTTTTTTTTAGGTCAATGACCCTAAAATAGTAGAGATACCTTATTTCTGTACTATAATATAAACCACAAAGTTATGATTTAATAATGACAATACTGAGAATTAGCCTAGCCACATGAGATTTTATAATGGATTTCACATCACGATACTAATGTCCTCAAGATCACAGTATTTTGGCTCCAGGCACCACTCAAATCTGTAACAGATTCATCTGTGAATCATATTCTTTGCTCTAACAACCAAATCATGAACTTGCTATAGTATTCTTCTTAAACAGCAGAAAAAAAAAATAGGTCCAAAGTAAGTTCAGGTTGCTCAGCATAAAATCATAAGGCTCACCAGCAAAGTTACTGGACTGAAAGTCAGAAAGATAAGACTGCTTTCTGAGAGTGGTCCTTAATAGGTAGAAGAGTTTCATGAGGCTGGCCACCACAGGGTTCTGCTAATAATGGTGTTTCATCTCCTTCAGAGAGGTTGTGAAATCCACAGTTGGCGTGCTCTGACTGAATTAACTACTTTTTACAATCATGACTTCCTCTGAAACAAAAGACTAAATATCAATACATTTTATAGCACCTTACTGGAGTAGAAAGCATCAGCTTCATCATATAAACAGCCATCTGACTGAATCAAGGTCACGTGAATAGGGCTACCTGATCCAAATTTCTGTAATAGTCAGAGCACACTGATCCATGACAGAGCAGAAATCCAGAAGAATTTTCCACATGTAATAGTGAATCTCTACAATACACAGGAGAAGAAAAATAAATAAATTAATATCCACTGTGACCAACAAACAGAAACCAAGGACTAAGCTTGTGGTTGAGCCTTCACGCATACACAAAACAGTTATGAAGAACAATACGACATCTTACTGCCTACTTTTAGGGGACATTGAAATCTGCAGAAAATATTCTCTCTTCATTTCAGAGCAGGTAAGCAGGTAACTGAGGACTATTTACATTATTTTTATTCAACAATGTTAGGAACTTCATGAATTCAATCCCTACCTTAGTGGGGATCTTAGTGCTGTTTTCAGCTGCTTTACCAGTGCCTATAAAAGAGATGTGACAGATTTTTCTTGCAGGTTCCAAGCAAAAAGATGAATGGCAACAGACAAAAGTTGCAGAATGAAAAGCTTCCTCACAAGTGTGATCAAACACTGGAGCAAGCTGCCTAAAAATGTGATGGGTGCTCCCACCCTTGGGGGCTTTCAGAAATCAATCGGCCCTGAAATGAAGTTGGCTTCATTTTTAGCAGACCATTTAGCTACAGGATTTGCAGGCATCCTTTTAGACCTAAATAAATCAATGATTTTTACATACAAGCAGTTAACACAACTCATTTGACAGGCAGAAATTTCACAAGTCTCATCAACACGAACCATATTAATTTTAAGATTCCATCCTCAGTTTAAGTGAAGCAATACTGGTTTTGAACTTGTAATTATTTAAACAAAGCAGCTATCATTAATCACTACATTCAGTGAAACTGAGCTTTAGAAATCATCAAGGATGTTCCAATACATTTCCATTACTGAACTTAGGTACATACCTCACCTTCACCTAAGTCCTTATATGTGAATCAGATTTAAACATAAGTGTCAGAGCACCCCTTCCTAACATAGCAGAACAAAATGAGAAAAGTAAAAGCCAGGTCAGTCTTCTCTTTCCCTCTCAAGCAGAATGGCATTTTGTAATATGCAAAACATAATTTGTAATATGTAAAACAACATATGAAGTGTATGTATCCCATTGTTTCACTGACAGCACCTAGAAAGTAGAACAAGATAATCACAGAATTGTAGGGGTTGGAAGAGAGATCATCTTATCCAACCTTTCTGCCAAAGCAGGTTCACATACAGCAGGTTGCACAGGAACCCATCCAGGTGGGTTTTGAATGTCTCCAGAGAAAGAGACTCCACAACCTCTCCGGCAGCCTGTTCCAGGGCTCTCCCACCCTCAAAGTGAAGATGTTCCTCTGCATGTTTAGATGGACCTTCTTATGCTCAGGTCTGTGACTGTTTTCCTTGTCCTGTCACCGGGCACCACTGAAAAAAAGAATGGCTCCTTCCCCTTGATGTCCACTCTTTAAGTATTTATAGGTGTTGATAAGATCCCCCTCTCGGTCTTCTCCAGGCTAAAAAGACCCAAGTCGGTCAGCCTTTCATCATATGAGAGATGCGCCAGGCCCCTAATCATCTTTGCTGTACCCTCTCCAGCAGTTCACTGTCCCTGAACTGGTGAGCCCAGAACTGGACATAGTACTCAAGATACAACCTCAACAGGGCAAAGTAGGGGGGGGAGAGGGGGATAATTTCCATTAAATAAGTCTTTCTGCCCTTCACATATTTATAAGTATTGATGAGATCCCCTCTCAGTTTTCTCCAGGCTGAACAAATACAGGTCTTCCAGCCTTTCCAGTCCCTCAACTGTCTTTGTAGCCCACTGCTGGACTCTCTCCAACAGTTGCCTATGTTTCCTAAACTGGGGAGCCCAGAACTCAACATAGTACTTGAGATGTGGCCTCACCAGGGCAGAGTAGAGGGGGAGGATAATTTCCATTAAATTATGGAACATCTCAGCAACTATGCCAGGCTCCACTAACCTTACTGTCACTTTACAAGTAACCTTAATGTGCTTTTGGGACAGAGGCTGCAGCACACACACTGGAGAAAAAAAAAAACAAAGACAATGCAGGAAGGAGGGATGCTAGAGGCAGGACCCCAGGTACTGTTTCCTCTGCTCTATGGAATACAGCCTTGCAACCACTGCCATCTTTTCAGCAGTCTTGAGGAAAGATGAACCTAAGCTACAAAATTTCATAGAATCATGGACAAGTTAGAGTTGGAAGAGACCTTAAAGATCATCCAGTTCCAACACTCCTGCCACGGGCAGGGACATCTTCCACTAGATCAGGTTGCTCAAAGCCCCAACCAGCCTAGCCCTGAACACCTCCAGGCATGATAAGTTCTAACGCGATGTCTTAAAAAGAATGAAACCAAAGCTTTCCTCTTAAGAAAAGGACTTCCTGCCAAACTTGGATATCAGTTCCCAAAGTTTAAGGGTTCAAATTAATAATTTTAAAATCCCATGTAAATCTACACTGTCCCTAGAGATTTTTCCAAGGTTCAAGATTTGAAAAGGCATTAAAAGCTTGCACGACAAAGATTAAAAAAAACAAACAAATACATATATATATAGACATGCTTAACACTAATTTTCTTCGTTCTTCATTCTCACTGTCTAATGTCTTTAGAAAAAAGACTACACAGTGAATTAAAAGAAACCTCACAGGTCACAGGCTGTCTTCTCTGAGTGCAAGAGGAGTAAGAGGAATACTGCCTCCCACAGAACAGAGAACAAGTCACTAGCTCCAGCACGCCTCTGTCTCACTTGGGCTGATGCATAATGACATTGGGTCTGTTTAATTTCCTACACCTCCTTTCCTCAGTCAAAGACACAAGTATTAAACTCCTAATTTCATTCCAGAGGAAAAAGAACTACATTAACACACGTTTTGCATTTTCTTACTGTGCCTAAGAACAACAAAAAGCACCTGAACAACCCACTTCTCAAAATGGTAGCAAGGGAGTGAGAGAGCTGTGCCTCAGTCCATGCTGAGGACTAAAGGGGGACTGGGTGCTCTGAATGCTCCCCACCTTCCATCCTCTTCCACAAGAGGGCCCAGCCGGGCTGCTCACCAGCCTTAGCCCATGGCCCCACTAGCAGCTCGCAGCTCCTTTTATCGCAAGGGAGTTCTGCAAACACTGGGCTGAGGCTCTAACTGTGGTGTGAGGCTTCCCAGCTGCTCATCGCAAAGGCCATAGCCAGGGCACTTATAATGGCAAAGATGCAATTTAGAGTGTTCTCAATCTGCCAGACATCAAGCTCCTAGTGACTGGTGAGGGTGAGCACCCTGTCACTTATTTAAAAGTCTGTCCTCCTTTTTCAGTCATTACTGATGAAAGTAAAGGGACAGCTCAATCAAAAAATAAGCTTTTGCAGAAGAATGTTAACCGATGTTGATTAAATCTTGTTTTCAGTTTATGGTTCACCCCAAAGAAATCTGGTCAGAATACACGACAAGTGTAAAAAAAAATACAAAACCGAAACCAACAACAACAAAAACACAAAAAAACAACCCTATACTCTTTATCGGGGAGTGTAGCAATGGGACGAGGGATAATGGTTTTAAAATGAAAGAGGGGAGAGTTAGACTAGATATTAGGAAGAAAGTTCTTTACTGTGAGGGTGGTGAGGCACTGGAACAGGTTGCCCAGAGAGGTTGTAGGTGCCCCATGCCTGGAAGGGCTGGGGAACCCGGATGGAGCTTTGAGCAGCCTGCTCTAGTGGGAGGTATCTCTGCCCATGGCAAGGGGGTTGGAACTAGATGATTGTTAAGGTCCCTTCCAGCTCAAACCATTCTATGATTATCCACACCAACACAGGATATTACACCAGGTGCTTGTAACTCAGTGCCAGAGTATGAGTCCAGGAGAAAATTTCTGAAAAGGCTTGTTAGAGTAAACAGCAAATACTTTTGCACTGTTGCAAAGGCTTCGCAAGGAGTACATTTAAGGACTCTGAATGACAGTAGCAAGCCAGCTCCTTCAAAAAGGGTGTCAAAGTCCTTGGGTCAAGACTCCTCCAGAAATCCCTGAGAAAACACATGGCAGTGGGCTCCAAGCATCTGCAGGCAGGAAACAAGATTCAGGGCATGTTGATGAACAGCAAACAAACTTGGGGTCCCTCTGGGCATCAGGAGGAACCTGGTCAGTGCTGTTCAGAATTATTTTCTTGTTACAAATAGCTGGGAAGTAAATGACTTTGGAGACCAGTGCTTGAAAACTGTTGGCTGTCAGCCTGACCAGGGTGAAGGAAACAAGAGCATGCAAGAAGAGTGTGGGCAGGAGGCACTGACCAAACCAAAATGAAATAAAACAGACACTCACTTTGCAGACTTTTTTATTTTCCTCCCCTTCTCCCTGTTCAACCTAAAGAGAATCTGAACAGGAAGTTTTACTGAAATCAAATTAAAACTCAACTGGACTTTAGTCACAACTAGATTTGAAACAAAAGCCAAACCTTGACTATGTCTTTCTCGGGAGTGGATCAAACAGAACAACTGCTCACACCTTCAGCCTAGTTTCAAGAATGAATCCTGTATGTCCTTGCAGTATGATTATGAGCAAAGCTTAACCATTACAGCAATGAAACAACAATATTTTAGAAAACAAACAAAAAACAAACAAAAAAAC